>VZQC01006100.1:1039612-1071033 GCA_009823505.1 Rhizomys pruinosus | reverse complement strand
TTTTCTTTTTTTGTCTTTTCAAGACAGGGTCTCCCTGCAGCCCCAGCTGTCCTGGAACTCACTCTGTAGACCAGGCTGGCCTTGAACTCACAAAGATCCGCCTGCCTCTGCCTCCCAAGTGCTAGGATTAAAGGCGTGTGCCACCACGCCCGGCCCCGATGCATAGCTTTTCATATGGGTGCTGGGCATAGGAACTCAAGTCTCCATGCTTACATAGCAAGTACTTTATCCATTAAGCCATCTCCGAGCCTTCATTATTCTCAAGGATGTCCCCAGGTGTGGTCCATTGCACAGATGGGACAATGGGAAGTCAAAGAGGGCTGAAAGGGTAAACTTTCAGGACAGAGAGGAAAGCCGAGTGTTCAGGACAGGGTAAAAGCAAGTATTGGACGAGAATCAAGAGAGGGCAGCGGCAAGGAGGGCTCTTCTCCCAACTGGAGTTAAGCTAGCTAGAGGAGTGCTGAGCCCGGCCTCTGCTGAGTCCCCTGCTTTCCGCCATGGTTGTAGATAGAGCCAGGGCCCCTTCTTTAGTCCTGGATGCCTGGCACCCTATCCTCAGAAACTTTAGACAAAAGCCAGGTTCCACCCATCAGTAGAAACTTCTGTGCTGTATAGCTTTAGTGTCAACTTGACACATCTGGGTTGAAGGAGCCTCAAGTGAAGAATTGGCTCCATTGGACTGGCCTGTGGCCATGTCTGTGGGGTATTTTCTTGATTGTTGGGTGATGTGGGAGGGCCCAGGATATCGTGGGTGGTGCCACCCCTGGACAGGTTGTTGTATATTGTATAAGAAAGCAGGCTGAGCATGGGCTGAGGGGGAGCAAGCCAGCAAGCAGAGTTCCTCCGTGGTCTGTGCTTTGCCTCCAGGTTCCTGCCCTGAGTTCCAACCTTGGGCTCCCTCAAAGGTGAACTGTGACCCAGGAGATGTAAGACGAATAAATCCTTTCCTCCCCAAATTGGTATTGGTCAGTGTTTGTCACAGCAATGGGGAAGCAAACTGGAACACCTTCCAGTCCTCTCTTTACCTTGTCCCCAGAAGCCCCATTGCGCCTATGCTGTTTCCTTTGCTACCCGGGGTCTTCCTCATACACTCCCAGAGAACCCAGAGGGTTAGGGCTTTCTCCCTGTGTATGGTCAAAATGCAATAATTTTTCTCTCATTGACCTGCACTTGGGAAACCAAGGTATACAGTACTTGAGGACCACAATCCAAGTTGTGGGTTTAGGTCAGCAGAGCTGACTGGAGCAGTCCTGTAATGAGGAGTTCCCTCCTCCCGTCTCCATCTCTCTTCTCAGACCTGTGGGTCCACCCAACAGTGGATGTTCACAGGCCAAAGCATGCACAGCAAGGAGCTAAAGGATGGCAGGGGAAGGAATTCCTCATTGACAAGTATGTGTTCTACCCACGGGCACCTACAGAAGCTTCAGAAAACCAGGCTATGTCCCTGGAGCCCTCTGCCCAGCTCTGGACAGGGAACCGCAGCAGAGTGGAAAGGGGTGCTTCCTGACTTTTCTTTCCTTCACCAGACACAGACTGTAGCCTGAAATGGCATAAATGGTTTCCCTGGGCTAGTCTATGTTGAGTAGTCCAACTTTTTGTTCTCTAGAAGTGAGTCCAGACTTCGTCAGCAGCTGGACGGGCAAAACTTTTCCAAGTGCTCTCACTCGCAGGCTTCTGTTAGATGAGACCATGCGGACACTGGAAAATGGCGAAGGAATTACTGAGACCAAGGCACTGTCCCTTCCATGGACTAACCAAGGAGGCCAATTATCCACGAGCCCCTAATCCCCAGGGCCCCATCACTAGGAGCAGCTCTCATCACCTCCAAGCCCAAGCGGATCCCCCTTTATCAGGCCCCCTGGCACCAGCCTGTCTGAGCCTCCCCCACCTCTGACGCCCAGGCCGTTTGTTTTGGTATCCGAGGTGGCTGTGGTCAGAGCATAATTGGGGCTAAAATACTTACTCGGACCCTGTGAAGGATAAACAAGCTGGGCCGAGGCAGCCTTGAAAGAAAATGTGAAGAAAGACGTGAAGACAGTGGGGCTGGGCACCCGGCAAGCTGGGCATGGAAGGCCGGAGGCTGGCGGGGAGGAAGGCACCCAGGCGGGAGGCCCGAGAACCCAGCCCCATTTGAGCTTGAGGACAGCAGATCCAGGAAGGATTTGGCCTGGTTCTAGGGTCCCTTATGATGTGTTTCTCAAACTCTAAGACGTTTGGTGACAATTCCATTCCCTGGATCCCATCTACATAGTCTGCACCTTAGCAAGTTTGAAAAAGACAAAGGAGGGCTGGAGAGATGACCTAGTGGTTAAGAGTACCGACCGCTCTTACAGAGGACCCGGGTTCGATCCCCAGCACCCACATGGCGGCTGAGAACCGTCTGAAACTCCAATTCCAGGAGAACTCCAGTTCCAGGGGAATCCGACACCCTCTTCTGACCTCCGCGGCATTGCACGACACGGGTGCACAAACCGACATGCAGACAGTACATTCGTACACATACGGAAATAAATAAAATTTAAAAAAATTAAAAAAAAAGAAAAGAAAAAGACAAAGGAATCACGGCTGGAGAAACATCGGTCTTTACTGATGAAGATGACTTGGCCTTGACCTTGACTTCACTTCAAGGAGCCTGGGAGCAGGAAAAGGACCCTGTCTGGACTGAGAGTTCATTAAGAACTGAAGACCCTACTGGGAGTAAAGGGAATGCTCTAGAACCCATCTAGGACACCCCGAGAGCTTGGGAGAGTGCTTAGAGCAAGGACACCAAGGCAAAGATGGCCAAAGTCACGGGGCTCTGAGGCAGTTGGGCTAAAGGAGGACTCCCAACTATCCTTCAGAGCTGAGCCTGTCAGCTCCACTCTCCTAGCTCCTAGTATTTAAATGGGTTTTGCATCTTAGTAAAGGAGACAGTGTGTTGCTAGGTAGCAATGTAATCATCAATCTGCAGTGCCAGGCCCAGCCTCAGTGGATGGTGGAACAGCACACCCTCCAAGTGCAAGTGTGGGGTAAAGGGCTTGGAGAAGTGTCAGGCTTGGAGCCCTCTGGAAATCTCAGGATTGAAGCAATGAGCCTCCTAAAACCAAAGGTCCTTTCACTCCCCTGGGCAGCTCACCACTCTACAATCAACGGAGAGATGAAGGAATAAGCCTGTGGGGTCCAGGAGTGCTGGGCACCCACACTCCTGCAGCTTTGTATGGGACAGTGGATCCACCACATACAGAGCCAAGGGCTTTGCAGGGCTCCACTGACTGCCACATACCAGTACTCCTCATCTTGGGTCCCTCCAGGGGTCTCCAGGCCAAGCAAGAGAAACTGGGAAGCAAGAGTTTAGCCTGAGATGGGCGGCCTGGCAGGCTGGCTGCCCTGCATGGGAGTTAGGGGCTGGTGGAGCCTTGGTTCTGCTATCTGCATACACCTTCCGGGCCTCCAGTTCTGAGATGATCATGTTTGATGATGGCATTGTGCATGGTTTGTCTTTTTCTGGTGCTGGGAGTTGAACTTACAGCCTTGCATACGCTAGGTAAGCACTCTGTCTGTCACTGAGCTACATTCCCAGCCCTTCCATACATGTTTTGGATTTTTTTTTAGTATTTTTTTTATTTTATTTATTTCCGTATGTGTATGAATGTACTGTCTGCATGCAAGTCTGTGCACCCGTGTCGTGCAGTGCCGCGGAGGTCAGAAGAGGGTCTCGGATTCCCCTGGAACTGGAGTTCTCCTGGAATTGGAGTTTCAGATGGTTCTCAGCCGCCATGTGGGTGTTGGGGATCGAACCCAGGTCCTCTGTAAGAACAGTCGGCACTCTTAACCACAAGGCCATCTCTCCAGCCCACATGTTTTGGATTTTTTTAAAAATTATGAATACGTGGGGGCTGGAGAGATAGCCAAGCGGTTAAGAGCACCGACTGCTCTTGTAGAGGACCCGGATTCGATCCCCAGCACCCACATGGCGGCTAAGAACCATCTGTAACTCCAATTCCAGGAGAACTCCAGTTCCGGGGGAATCCGAGCACCGACTGCTCTTGTAGAGGACCCGGATTCGATCCCCAGCACCCACATGGCGGCTAAGAACCATCTGTAACTCCAATTCCAGGAGAACTCCAGTTCCGGGGGAATCCGAGACCCTCTTCTGACTTCCTTGGCAGAATCCAAGACCCTCTTCTGACCTCCGTGGCATTGCACGACACGGGTGCACAGACTTGCATGCAGACAGTACATTCATACACATACAAAAATAAATAAAATTAATAATAAAAAAAATTATGTATACGAATGTTTTGCCTGTTTGTATGTAAGTGCACCATGTGCATGCAATGCTCACAGAGGCCAGAAGAAGGTGTCAAATCCCCTGAAACTGGAGATACAGATGGTTGTTAGCCACAATGTGGGTGTTGAGAACCAAACTAGGGTCCTCTACAAGAATAGCCAGTGCTCTAAACTGCTGAGCCAGTTCTCCAGCCCTCCATGCATGTTTTGACAGGTAAAATGTGCTTTGTCCTCAGCTCCCAGTGAAGCTGAGATCTGTCACCCCAGCAGGTCCCCATCTCCACCACCTCCCCATTCCCTTCCCTGATGCAACTGACCTTTCCAGACACATTTCCTTACCCAGTTTTTCCTCTTGTCCTCTTACGTTGTCCTGGGTTTTAGGACTGCCATCTGGTGGACATTGGCATAACTACTGCCACCCTTTCAGAGGCCCTTGGTGGTTTTGTCCTCCAAGATTATCTTGAGACAGCAACCCAGACCCTAGAGTAGGTCAAAGGCACTGGGCAAGGGGTGTGTGTGCATGTAGGTTTCCGAACTGCAGGAACATGCCTCCATCCTGCTTCCAGAAATAAGGAAATCCCAGAGCTGGACTTGATTGGCAGGTAGGAGGACGGAATCTGCAGATAAAGTTTCTCCTTGCAGCTGGAGGGTCTCCAAGATCATAGCCCAAACCGCCCCCTCCCCATTTCCTGGCTCTGAGAATTCTTATTGATGCCCTAGGCAGGATGGAAACTCTTGAATGTGGACACACGCACCACCACCCCCATCTCTGGTCCCTTTGCTCTGCCTCTTTCTTTTGCTGGTGAACTTCCACAGCTGGATGGACCCAGAGCCCTGAGGATCCACCTCAGAGATGGAAGATAGAAGTCCTCATTACAGGAGTCTTCCTAGCAGCCTGGCAATGCTGAATAATTTATGTACAAGGCATAAAAGACAATAAATCAGCAGCAATGATTAACATGAGCTATTTTATGTATGAGAAAGATATATGGCAGGAGGCTGCCAGGTTGCTGGAGATTAATGCTGCTGTTTGCATTGGATTCTGGGCCTTTATATTCAATTATAGACCTGGAGAATGTGGGGGGTCCTGGGGATGGCATATAGGATACTGGGAGCACAAGGAGGGAATGTTAGATGCCTAGGATCAAAGGTGAGAAGATCAGGTAGGCATGGTCGTCCACACCTTTAATTCCAGTACTCGGGAGGCAGAGATCTCTAGGGGTTTAAGGCCAGCCTGGTCTACATAGGGGAGTTCTAGGACAGCTGGGGCTACAGGAGAGACCCTGTCTCAAAAAGACCAAAATAAATTAATAAAAATAAGTAAATAAATATGAGAAGACCACAGGTGGCAGATTGGCCCTGAAGGCACCAGAAGTTATTAGAGTTGAGTAAGGGCTATTTTTGTAATGAGAGTCACTTCTTTTTTCATTATTTCTTTTTATTTTATATCTGTGAGTGTTAGGCCTGCATGTATGTAAGTGCACTGTGTTGTACAGTACCCACAAAGAAAAAATGAGGGCGTCGGATACCCCGGAACTGGAGTTGTGGATGGTTGTTAGCCAACATTCAAAGCCAGGTCTTCTGCAAAAACAGTGCTCTTAACTGCTAAGCCTTCTCTCCAGCCCAGGACTCCGTTCTAAATATTAATCACAGGGGTGCCTAGGGAAGGGGGCACAGAGACTAGAAGGCATCATTGGGGAATATGACTCTTCCACAGTCAAAGTTAAGTTTCTGAGTCCCCCTACCTGCTCTGTGCTATTCCCAACCACCCAGCTAGGAGCAGCCAGGCAGCCAGCCCTAGGGGTCGAGGCCTAATACTGGAAAAATTCCCTATCAGCAATATAACGAGGGAGCCAGATCCTGTTTCCACACCCTAGGGAGGGATGGTGGCAGGGGGGCTGGAGAAGGAGGCCCCCAGAGCTTTCCTCCCAGTTGACCCAGGAAGTCTTGAAAGGCCTCGTCCCTGCATTCCCACACTTGGGCCTCTTAGTCTTCAGCCAGCTCCAGCTGGCCCCCATCAGTGCCCAGGTTCCAAAGACCAGTGGTGGCTTTGGGGTTAAGTGATTTCTCCCTGCCCAGCCCCTCCCAGCCCTGGCTCCCATCAACTCCTTCTTCCTCTTCCCCCTCCTCCTCTTTGGTGACCTCTGGGCAGTGTGGCCTTACCTCCCCTCAGAACCCTGGGTTGTCATAAGGCCCACAGTGGGTGTGGGGATTCTTCTGGGTGCTAGGCTGACAGTGGAACTCAGGGACTCTCTGGGCCAGCCTGGACTGTGGGGATCTGTGGACACACCATTCCCTTCCCCCTGGAGCCTATCTGAGCTACTGTGCTAGGAAGCCGCTGGTTCAGAAGTCCAGGCCTAGGGTGGGAAAAGTTGCTAAAAAAAAAAAAAAAAAGTAGAGGAGAACATTAATGGCTTGACTGGAGCCCGAGGCAGGAGAAAGGAATGGCAGAAGCAGAAACCTGCCTGTGCCGAGGAAGAGGCTGGTGGGGCAGCCACAGTTTCTCGCTGGAGGGAGGGCTGGAGAATAAACTCCCTACGGCATCTCTCCCATGCCTGTCTTTGTGTGCCCAGACAATCGTGAAGCCAATTCTAAGTCCTGATGGTGTGCCTGTCTGGTGAATGTGCATGCATTTCTAGCCAGGGTATGAGCACCCCTAAGGCTGGTCTCAATGCAGTCCTTGCCCTGACTAATCCAGCCTCCTCCACGGCAGTCTTCCTCAGCCTCTAATCTCCTATTTGGCTGGCTCATCCCCTGGACTCTTTGGGACTCCATTAATGATCCCTGGCCACCCCAGGACAAGCCCCAAATTAACCTTGCCGCTGACCCTGACATGGACACCTGTAATTAGGCCCAAAGCTGCTGTGCAGAGAAGCCCTGGGGCTCAGTGGGATGTGGGCGAGGCTAGGCTGGGACGGGCCTAATGCCCAGGAATGCTCTAAAAGCTGTGCCTGGCTCCAGGGCTCACCTCTAATACCTCACAAAGCCTCCAGACCGGCTGCAGGGAGATTACCCCAGAGAGGCCCTGGAAATGTGTAGAGCAGTTCTCCTCAGCAGGCCCACCCTGCCAGCCCTGAAGGGGGATGCCTTACGAAGCAAAAAACTGTCCCCCTGTGTGGACACCCAGCAGTCCCAGTAGGGGCCTCAGCAGCTCAGAGCCTGCTCCCAGAATGGCAACTGCTAAACCTAGCCTGGTGGTACACTCCCTCCCAGCAGAGAGCTGGTCCCTCCCTCCCACCTCTCCCCTCAACTTGTTTTGTTTGCTTTGGTTTGTGGGTCTCAGTAGTTCCATCTGCATTAACCCTTGACCCCAACTGTAACTCTCCCTCCTCTCTGACAAGTGATTACCCAGTAGCTCTCTCGGCCACCTACCCCTCCTGCCTTCTTCCCCTGAGAAGTTTCACTCTTGCAGGTGTGCTTTCCTTGGGACTCTGATATCCCTGGAGCTGTGGAAAAACCAGCCATTACTCAGAACTCTGCCTGAGCTCAAGGGAAATGGCTGCTGCCAAGCACCCACTTGGGTGGCAGTACCAACACATGTGCTATCATCAAGATACCCTCCCAGCTGCTGGCACAATCGTCTTAATGTCCAGTCTGGCTATAGGAACATATTTTACATGAAAATTGCATTTCTAAGGATCGATGTATTTATTGCAGCATTGTAAGAGCAGAAGACTAGAAACCACTTAGTTTTCCAGCTAGGGGACAGACAACAATGGAAACAGCCTAGGATGGAACACTATGCAGCTGTTCAAGACAACAGAATGATCTTCAAGCTATGAGGACAGCAAGATGCAGATTAAAAAAAAAAACAAAAAAAAAAAAAGGCAAAGTACGAGCCGAGCATGGTGATGCACACCTTTAATCCTAGCACTCGGGAGGCAGAGGTAGGCAGATCTCTATGAGTTCAAGGCCAACCTGGTCTACAGAGCAAGCTCCAGGCCAGCTGGGACTAAAGGGAGACCCTGTCTCAAAAAGATCAAAATAATAATATAATAATAATACACTTTTCAACTCAACTGTTCAGTTTCCTAGCTTACAAAAATACAAGATTGATTGGTTGTCTAAATGAGAAGATACTAGAAACAGCATAAGTGCTTGTAACTAGAAAATCGGTTAAAGAAATGGTAGTATAGCCCTACTGTAGACTACCAAGTGGCAGAAGCCATGTGGTGGTGTGAGCTTGTAATCATAACAGGAAGATCTTGAGTTCAAGGTCATCCTGGTCTGCATATTGAGAGCCCATCTAAAACAAAAACAGACAGAATACTGAGAGGCCAAAGACTAGAAGTGGTCTCTGTGTACTTATATGAGAAGACCACAAAGACAAATGGAAGTAAAAAAAAAAAAAAAGATGGAGTTCTATTTAGCAGTAAAGAAAGATAACATCACGAGCTTTTCAGGAAAATGGCTGGAGCTAGAGGACATCATGCTGAGTGAAGTAACACAGTCCCAGAAAAACAAACGACAAATGGTATCCCTCATCTGTGGATGCTAGTGCCAATTACCTAGTTGTAAGTATTTCTTGTGTAGGGCCCCCTGAGCTTTTGTCCAAAGCAGTTGGGCGTAATGCATATTGGAAACAACAACAACAGAAGGACTGTATCAAAGAACTGACTGAAACAGTGAACATCTGCTCAAAACAGTCAACTTCCCCATGGAGAATATTGAGAAAGACTGAGAAAGAGATGAAAAGCATGTTTGACAGAATGCATGAGCTCTGGAGGGGTGGGGGAATGGGCGGGAACACGGGTCTAGATTTGTTAAAAAAAATAAAAATAAATTTATGTGAAAAAAAAGAGCAAATTATAAATCCATACAAACAGTGCCATTGTATCTAAGAAAAGAAAGGGAAGAAAGGAAAAGGTGCAGGAAAAAGGGAAGGAAAGAATGGAAGAAAACATATTTCTCCATGTACATATCTATTTCATAAATGTATCCCTAAAATTCTGGACAAAATAACTACCAACTCAATGACAGGCCCTGGCTGGGAGTCTCTATATCCTGCACACCCAAGAACAGGTCTCCAGCGTTCCCAGCAAAATTGAAAAATGAAGTCAATAAAGGATGATTAAGACCTAGTTTTCCTCCACCGCACGGTACAACTCTCATGTTACAGAATGGGAAACTGAGGCTGAGAGGGGCTCGGCGGCGTCCTCAAGCTCACGCTAGAAACACAAACCAGAGTCACACTTTCTCTGCCTGTTGTCCTCAGAAATGTAATTTCTTCTGTGTTCTGAGCCTCTTTACAGAAGTGAACATGTTGGGCTAGAATTAACAACTTCCACTCTGGACTCCTACAAGCAGTGTATAGTGAAGCCCTTCCCTTCCTGTCCACCCCGCTCACTCCAGATCCCAGAGGACCTGCTGGGAACCTCGGCCAGGGGTGGGCTCTGGAAGCCAGCACAGCTCCCGGCCTTGGCAGAGCTGCCAGCATCCCTATCACCTGCTCCTCCTCTAGCTTCTTCCTGCCAGCAAGAGCCCTGTGCCCATTCTCCGCCAACACCTCCTCCTCACCACAGAGCACCCCCTTAATTATACTTAATGGCAAAGACCATAAGATCTTTATTAACTTTATTATGGACCCAATTAGCAGCTAATGCCCCATGACTACTGTCCCCCCCAATAATCCCATTAAACGTAATGAAGCAGTCTTTTCCCCCTTCCCTGCTGGGCACAGGCCGAAGGGACAGGGAAATCCATCTTCCTGGGTCTGATTCTGCCCCCTCAGGCCCATTGGACACCAGCTCAGGCCCTGGAGCTTCCCAGGGACTAGAGCTGGGCATGCTGAAGACAAAGATTAATCAGCACACACGCACACACACTATCGTGTACACACAGCTGGGCTGATATCCAAATAGCTCCTTTCTCAAACAGAGTTATAGAACATACTCATCCCGAGCATACCCACGTCCAACACACCAATGCTCTCCTTATCCAGGAGCTCTTCAGAGCAGAGGACGTTCAAGTTGAAGACCTCTGCCTGGGCTTGCCCCAGAGTATAGGATGGGAATGCTTGGAAGAGGGAGGGAGAGGAGAGAGAGTGTCCCCCCTGACCCACGGCCTCCCCAAACCTCAGGCTCTGCCCAGTCCGACAGATCATTTCCGACATTTATTCTGCATCCCCAATATCTGCCCTGGACCCTCTTCATGACCTCATATGGCCATTTCTACAGCCCAAGGAAGACGAAGAGGGGGTCTGCAATAGATAACCAATATTAGAGGAATATACATATATGTGTGTGTGTGTGTGTGTGTGTTCATGTGGGTGTGTGTACATGTCCATACAGGTGCACGTGTGCATGTGCGTGTGGAGGCCAGAAGTCAATGTTAGGTATCTTCCTCAATTACTCTTCTCCTTTTATTTATTTTTTTAAACCAAGGCAGGGTAGGGTATCTTAATGAATCCAGAGCACGCTGATGCCACAAAGATTCCCATCCAGCTTGCCCAGGGATTCTCAAGACAGGGTTTTTCACTGAACCTGGAGCTCACCAATTCAGCTAAACTGGCCAGTCAGTGAGCTCCAAATACATCTGTCTCCTGCTTCTCAGTGCCGCACTTACAGACACAAACTACCACACTGGCTGGTTTTCTTTCTCTCACTCTTTCTTTCTTTCTTTCTTTCTTTCTTTCTTTCTTTCTTTCTTTCTTTCTTTCTTTCTTTCCTTCTTATTTATTTATTTATTTATTTATTTATTTATTTATTTATTTATTTATTTATTTATCTATTTTTGAGATATGGTCTCACCAGGCCTGACTGGCCTGGAGCTTTCTATGTAGACTGGGCTGTCTCTCACAAAGATCCCCCTGCCTCTGCCACCTATGTGCTGGAATTGAGTTGTGCGCCACCACACCTGGCCTGCAATGCTTTTTAGTGTGGGTTCTGGGGATTCCAACTCAGGCCCTTATGCTTGCAGTCCAAGCACATGACCAGCTGAGGGATCTTCCTAGGGCTGGTGAGAAGTATTTCAAGTGGTTACTCTCTGTGGTTTACTTTTCGTTTTGTTTCATTTTGCTGTTTGTTTGTTTTTAGACAGGGTCTCTCTGTACCTCTAGCTGTCTTGGAACCTACTATGTAGACAGAGTTGGCTTTGATCTCACAGAGATCCACCTGCCTCTGCCTTCTGAGTGCCGATTAAAGGTGTGTGCCACCACACCTGGCTTTCGTGTGATTCACTTTAAAAGATCTCTCCTCTTTCTTTCCTGGAAACCCTCTTTTCCCTGTCCTAAGAAAGAAGAGGCAGAAATTATGGAGTACTGCCCTTCACGTAGGTGTCACGGCACAGACCTCATGAAAGGCCAGTCATGGTGATGTGGTAAGACAGCTCCCAGCTCTGATTCCACATCAATTTTTTTCTTTTTGGTGCTGTAGATCAAACCCAGGGCCATCCACGTGCTAAGAAAGTCCTTATCTCTGAGCTACAGCCCTAACCCTTCCCCTTCCTTATTCTTTGGTGGCTCAGGCTGGATTTGAACTCACTATGTAGCCCACTCTTGTCTTGAAGACCGAGGGTCAAAACCCTGGGACACCAAGTCCATATCCATATCAATTTTTGTGGGGCAGAGAGGACTAGGAACCGCAAGACTAATGTGTCCATACTGCAGGGTCCAATGTAAGTCAGAAGGCAAGTGGGGCCGGCAAGGGGTAAACAGAGCAACCATCCAGTGTCAGAATGCCAGCAGTCAAAGCCTTGCGATCGGATGCCGTCGAGATGGCTCAGTGGGTAAAGACGTTTGCTGCTAAGCCTGATAACCCTGATGACCTGAATTCGATCCCTGAAACCCACATAAAGATGAAAAGAGAGAAATTATTCCCACAAGTTGGCCTCTCAGTGCCACATGCATACTGTGACATACACCACACACACACACACACACACACACACACACACACAATCAATAAATAAATGTAAAAATAAACTTAAAATTTAGAAGGGAAAAAGTCAACGGCAGGGCTTGGGACGTGGCTCACCAGTAGATGAGTCGTTTGAGTGGCGTGAGCAGTCGTTTGCATGGTATGAGCTAGGTAGACCCCAGCCCAAGGGTTTGATTCCCAGCATGCCTCAAAACAAAACAAAAACACTTTAAAACTGGGGGACTCCTTTCCCTCAGGCTCTCCATGGCCTAGCGGTTAAGAGCACCGACTGCTCTTGCAGAGGACCTGGGTTCGATCCCCAGCACCCACATGGCAGCTGAGAACCGTCTGTAACTCCAATTCCAGGGGAATCCAACGCCCTCTTCTGACCTCCGCGGCATTGCACAGCATGGGTGCACAAACCTACATGCAGACAGTACATTCATACACATTAAAAAAAAAAAAAAAAAAAGAACTACCTCAAATGGGGTGCTGGTGGCCCACACAACGTCTCCTGGAATTTGGGCCCCTCCATTGGCGTTGGTCCCAGATAAGGAGTAAACACCGAGACTGACAGGGGAGAATCAGTGGCTGCCCTGAGCAAGAAGACAGGGCTCAGGAAAGGAGGCCCTTGAACCCTTGCTTGGAAAGAGGCTCTGTTCCCGCTCCGCATCCCCAGCCAGGCCAGTCCTGGGAACAGCCACTCGAAATGCCTCTCGGGGAGCTGGGGAGAGGGACTGGCCTGGCTCCAGTCTCCAACTGCCACCACCTCAACCAAGCCAACTTTTTGGCTCCCCCTCCAGTCCAACCCCAGAGAGGGGTCAAGGGGTGAAAGCAAGAGCTTTCTCTCCAGACCAGTCCTCATCAGGATCCCTCTGAGCCCCAAAAGACACAGTGGCATTCCCTCCTCCAACTGCTCCAACCAGAGGAGGTGGGTGGTGTAGGTGAGTCAGCACCCTCTCCTTTCCCAGGAGACTATGAGGCCTGAGCAGGGGGCAAATGCTATTTCCTGGGGTTACTCCAGGGCCCCCACTGTTTTCTTTGCCCAGGATGAGTGTTCTCTGACACTAGGTCCCCCAATCCCACCCTCTGAACAAACAGTAGCACCACCCTTTCCACTCACTGTGCACTCTTGAGTGAGATGGCAGTGGGATAACCTCAACTGGAGACAGAACCAACCAGCAGGCAACTCTGGTGGAGGATAGTTGAGGTAAGTGAAATTTGGGCACCAGGGGAAATGTTCGCTTAATCTGAGACTCCGGCTGGGGAGCCATATTGGTTTTACTGTTTGCTGACTGTGTGAACAACATTTCAGTAGGTTTTCCAACCTCTCTGAACCTGAGATTTTAATCTATAAAGTGAGGGTAAAAATAGAATCTGCTTCATAGGACTTTTTGAGTATGCTAATATCCTCTCTCTCTCTCTCTCTCTATCTATCTATATATATATATACATATATATATCTATCTATATCTATATCTAATCTATATCTATATCTATATCTATATCTATATCTATATCTATATCTATATCTATATCTATATCTATATATCTCCTATGGTCAGTGTTTTATCATAACAAATAAAGCACATTAGAACATGATATTTCAAGACATTATGGGAAACAAGTGGTAAAAAGACATATTGGACTTCTCTATTATAACATAGTACAAGCCTATAATTATTTAATCAGGAAAAGCTTAATTTAAAACTCATATTAATTAGGGTACCTTAATTCATTCCAAGTACCAAGACTGCTCTGGTTGTGCCAGCAGATGCTATTTGTGCTGCCTGTTGAGTAATTACATCTCCTAGCAACCAAATATATATATACTATAATATATAAGTTTTATATATATATCGATATACTACACTATATATAATATATATGTAATATCGATATATATAACATTATAGATAAGATATATATATGTATATATATATATAGATAGATAGAGAGAGAGAGAGAGAGGGATATTATGCATACTCAAAAAGTCCTATGAAGCAGATTCTATTTTTACCCTCACTTTATAGATTAAAATCTCAGGTTCAGAGAGGTTGGAAAACCTACTGAAATGTTGTTCACACAGTCAGCAAACAGTAAAACCAATATGGCTCCCCAGCCGGAGTCTCAGATTAAGCGAACATTTCCCCTGGTGCCCAAATTTCACTTACCTCAACTATCCTCCACCAGAGTTGCCTGCTGGTTGGTTCTGTCTCCAGTTGAGGTTATCCCACTGCCATCTCACTCAAGAGTGCACAGTGAGTGGAAAGGGTGGTGCTACTGTTTGTTTCAGAGGGTGGGATTGGGGACCTAGTGTCAAGAACACTCATCTCTGGGCAAAGAAAACAGTGGGGGCCCTGGAGTAACCCCAGGAAATAGCATTTGCCCCCTGCTCAGGCCTCATAGTCTCCTGGGAAAGGAGAGGGTGCTGACTCACCTACACCACCCACCTCCTCTGGTTGGAGCAGTTGGAGGAGGGAATGCCACTGTGTCTTTTGGGGCTCAGAGGGATCCTGATGAGGACTGGTCTGGAGAGAAAGCTCTTGCTTTCACCCCTTGACCCCTCTCTGGGGTTGGACTGGAGGGGGAGCCAAAAAGTTGGCTTGGTTGAGGTGGTGGCAGTTGGAGACTGGAGCCAGGCCAGTCCCTCTCCCCAGCTCCCCGAGAGGCATTTCGAGTGGCTGTTCCCAGGACTGGCCTGGCTGGGGATGCGGAGCGGGAACAGAGCCTCTTTCCAAGCAAGGGTTCAAGGGCCTCCTTTCCTGAGCCCTGTCTTCTTGCTCAGGGCAGCCACTGATTCTCCCCTGTCAGTCTCGGTGTTTACTCCTTATCTGGGACCAACGCCAATGGAGGGGCCCAAATTCCAGGAGACGTTGTGTGGGCCACCAGCACCCCATTGAGGTAGTTCTTTTTTTTTTTTTTTTTTTAATGTGTATGAATGTACTGTCTGCATGTAGTGTTGTGCACCCATGCTGTGCAATGCCGCGGAGGTCAGAAGATGGCTGGACTTTGGAATATCTTCCCTGGATTGGAGTTACAGACGGTTTTCAGATCGCCATGTGGTGTGCTGGGGATCGAACCCAGGTCCTCTGCAAGAGCAGTCGGTGTCTCTTAACCGCAGGCCCATGGAGAGAGCCTGGAGGGAAAGGAGTCCCCAGTTTAAAAGTGTTTTTGTTTTGTTTTGAGGCAGCTGGGAATCAAACCCTTGGGCTGGGGTCTACCTAGCTCATACCATGCAAACGACTGCTCACGCCACTCAAACGACTCATCTACTGGTGAGCCACGTCCCAAGCCCTGCCGTTGACTTTTTCCCTTCTAAATTTTAAGTTATTTTTTATACAGTTATTATTGGTTGTGTGTGTGGTGTGTGTGTGTGGTGTGTGTGGGTGTGTGTCACAGTGCATGTGGCCACTGAGAGGCCCAACCTGTGGGAAAATTTTCTTTTTCATCTTTATGTGGGTTCATTTCCAGGGATCGAATTCAGGTCATCAGGGTATCAGGCTTCGCAGCAAACGTCTTTACCCACTGAGCCACATCTCGACGGCATCCGATCGCAAGGCTTTGACTGCTGGCATTCTGACACTGGGATGGTTGCTCTGTTTACCCCTTGCCGGCCCCACTTGCCCTTCTGACTTACATTGGACCCTGCAGTATGGCACATGTAGTCTTGGGTATCCTCGTCCTCTCTGCCCACAAAATATGATATGGATATGGACTTGGTGTCCCAGGGTTTGACCCTCGGTCCTTCAAGACAAGAGTGGGCTACAAGTGGAGTTCAAATCCAGGCCTGAGCCACCAAAGAATAAGGAAGGGGAAGGGTTAGGGCTGTAGCTCAGAGATAAGGACTTTCTTAGCACGTGGATGGCCCTGGGTTTGACTCTACAGCACCAAAAAGAAAAAAATTGATGTGGAATCAGAGCTGGGACTGTCATTATACCACATCCCGAATGACTGGCCTTATCATGAGGTCTTTGCCGTGACACCTACGTTGAAGGGCAGTACTCCATAATTTTCTGCCTCTTCTTTCTTAGGACAGGGTAAAAGAGGGTTTCCAGGAAAAAAAAGAGATCTTTTAAAGTTGAATCAACGAAAGGCCAGGTGTTGCACACACCTTTAATCGGCACTCGACGGAGCACGAGTGGGTAGATTCTGTGAATCAAGAACCACTGGTCTACATAAGTGATTAAGACGTAGCTAGAGTACAGGAGGACACTGTCTAAACAACAACCAAACAAACAAACAGCAAAATGAAAACACAAACGAAAAGTAAACCACAGAGAGTAACCACTTGAAATACTTCTCACCAGCCCTAGGAAGATCCCTCAGCTGGTCATGTGCTTGGGACTGCAAGCCTAAGGCCTGAGTTGAAATACACCAGACACCCACACAAAAAGCATTGCAGGCCAGGTGTGGGTGGCACAATAATCTAGCACTAAGAAAAAAAAAGGCAGAGGCAGGGGATCTTGTGAGAGAGGAGCCTCGTCTAACTAGAAAGTCTCCAGCCCAGTAGGCCTGGGTGAGACCATATCTCAAAAATAGATAATAATAAACTAAATAAATATACTAAATAAATAATAAATACATAAAAGGCAAAGAAGAAAGAAAGCGAAAGGAAGAAAGAAAGAAAAAAGAAAGAATAAAGAAAGAAAAGCGTGAGAGAACAGAAACACAGCCAGTGTGGTAGTTTGTGTCTGTAAGTGCGGCACTGAGAAGCAGGAGACAGATGTATTTGGAGCTCACTGACTGGCCAGTTTAGCTGAATTGGTGGACTCTAGGTTCAGTGAAAAACCCTGTCTTGAGAATCCCTGGGCAAGCTGGATGGGAATCTTTGTGGCATCAGCGTGCTCTGGATTCATTAAGATACCCTACCCTGCCTTGGTTTATAAAAAATAAATAAAGGAGAAGAGTAATTGAGGAAGATACCTAACATTGACTTCTGGCCCTCCCACAACGCACATGCACACGTTGCCCTGTATGTGCATGTACACACACCCACATGAACCACACACATCACACACACACACATATATGTATATTCCTCTAATATTGGTTATCTATTGCAGACCCCCTCTTCGTCTTCCTTGGGCTGTAGAAATGGCCATATGAGGTCATGAAGAGGGTCCAGGGCAGATATTGGGGATGCAGAATAAATGTCGGAAATGATCTGTCGGACTGGGCAGAGCCTGAGGTTTGGGGAGGCCGTGGGGTCAGGGGGGACATCTCTCTCCTCCTCCCTCCTCTTCCACAAGCATTCCCATCCTATACTCTGGGAAGCCCAAGCAGAGGTCTTCAACTTGAACGTCCTCTGCTCTGAAGAGCTCCTGGATAAGGAGAGCATTGGTGTGTTGGACGTGGGTATGCTCGGGATGAGTATGTTCTATAACTCCTGTTTGAGAAAGGAAGCTATTTTGGATTATCCAGCCCAGCTGTGTGGTACACGATGTGTGTGTGCGTGTGTGCGGATTAATGGCTTTGTGCTTCAGCATGCCCAGCTCTAGTCCCATGGGAAGCCCAGGGCACTACTTGGTGTCCAATGGGCCTGAGGGGGCAGAATCAGACCCAGGAAGATGGATTTCCCTGTCCCTTTCGGCTGTGCCCAGCAGGGGAAGGGGGAAAAGACTGCTTCATTACGTTTAATGGGATTATTGGGGGGGACAGTAGTCATGGGGCATTAGCTGCTAATTGGGTCCATAATAAAGTTAATAAAGATTCTTATGGTCTTTCATTAAGTATAATTAAGGGGGTGTCTGTGTGAGGAGGAGGTGTTCGGAGAATGGGCACATGGGCTCTTGCTGGCAGGAAGAAGCTAGAGGGAGCAGGTGATAGGGATGCTGGCAGCTCTGCCAAGGCGCGGGAGCTGTGCTGGCTTCCAGAGCCCACCCCTGGCCGAGGTTCCCAGCAGGTCCTCTGGGATCTGGAGTGAGCGGGTGGACAGGAAAAAGGGGAAAGGGCTTCACTATACACTGCTTGTAGGAGTCCAGAGTGGAAGTTGTTAATTCTAGCCCAACATGTTCACTTCTGTAAAGAGGCTCAGAACACAGAAGAAATTACATTTCTGAGGACAACAGGCAGAGAAAGTGTGACTCTGGTTTGTGTTTCTAGCGTGAGCTTGAGGACGCCGCCGAGCCCCCCTCAGCCTCAGTCATTCCCATCTGTTACATGAGAGTTGTTACCGTGCGTGGAGGAAAACTAGGTCTTAATCATCCTTTATTGTTGAATTCTTCATTTTTCAATTTGGCGGGAACGCTGGAGACCTGTTCTGTGGGTGTGCAGGATATAGAGACTCGCCAGCCAGGGCCTGTCATTGAGTTGGTAGTTATTTTGGTCCAAATTTTAGGGATACATTTATGAAATAGATATGTACATGGAGAAATATGTTTTCTTCCATTCCTCTTCCTTCCCTTTTCCTCATTTCCTGCACCTGTTTCCTTTCTTTCCTTCTTTTTTTTCTTTTCTTAGATACAATGGCACTGTTTGTATGGATTTATAATTTGCTCTTTTTTTTCACATAAATTTCTTTTTATTTTTTTTAACAAATCTAAGACCCCGGTGTTCCCGCCCATTCCCCACCCCTCCAGAGCTCATGCATTTGTCAAAACACTTTTTCATCTCGTTCTTCTTCTCGTTCTCAATATCTCCATGGGGAAGTCTGTATTTATGAGAGATGTTCACTGTTTCAGTCAGTTCTTTGTTAAGTTTTTCTTCTTTTGTGGTCTGTTCTCAAGTTGCATTACGCCCAACTGTTTGACAAAAGCTCAGGGGGCCCTACAATAGAAATACTTCCAACTAGGTAATGGCACTAGCATCCCAGATGAGGCTATACCATTGGTCGTTTGTTTTTCTGGGACTGTGTTACTGTCACTCAGCATGATGTCCTCTAGCTCCATCCATTTCCTGCAAAGCTCGCTAATGTTATCTTTCTTTACCTGCTAAAATAGGAACTCCATCTTTTTTTTTTTTTTTAACTTCCATTTGACTTCTGTGGTCTTCTCATATAAGTACACAGAGACCACTTCTAGTCTTTGGCCTCTCAGTATTCTGTCTGTTTTTGTTTTAGATGGGCTCTCAATATGCAGACCAGGATGACCTTGAACTCAAGATCTTCCTGTTATGATTACAAGCTCACACCACCACATGGCTTCTGCCACTTGGTAGTCTACAGTAGGGCTATACTACCATTTCTTTAACCGATTTTCTAGTTACAAGCACTTATGCTGTTTCTAGTATCTTCTCATTTAGACAACCAATCAATCTTGTATTTTTGTAAGCTAGGAAACTGAACAGTTGAGTTGAAAAAGTGTATATATGTTTATATTAGTTTTTGATCTTTTTGAGAACAGGGTTCCCTTTAGTCCGCTGGCCTGGAGCTTGCTCTGTCGACAGGTTGGCCTTGAATCATAGTAGATTTCCTACCTCTGCCTCCCAGTGGTAGGCATTAACAGGTGTGCATCACCATGCTTGCTCGGCTCGTACTTTGCTTTTTTTTTTTTTTTTTTTTTTTTAATCTGCATCTTGCTGTCCTCATAGCTTGAAGATCATTCTGTTGTCTTGAACAGCTGCATAGTGTTCCATCCTAGGCTGTTTCCATTGTTGTCTGTCCCCTAGCTGGAAAACTAAGTGGTTTCTAGTCTTCTGCTCTTACAATGCTGCAATAAATACATCGATCCTTAGAAATGCAATTTTCATGTAAAATATGTTCCTATAGCCAGACTGGACATTAAGACGATTGTGCCAGCAGCTGGGAGGGTATCTTGATGATAGCACATGTGTTGGTACTGCCACCCAAGTGGGTGCTTGGCAGCAGCCATTTCCCTTGAGCTCAGGCAGAGTTCTGAGTAATGGCTGGTTTTTCCACAGCTCCAGGGATATCAGAGTCCCAAGGAAAGCACACCTGCAAGAGTGAAACTTCTCAGGGGAAGAAGCAGGAGGGGTAGGTAGGCCAGAGAGCTACTGGGTAATCACTTGTCAGAGAGGAGGGAGAGTTACAGTTGGGGTCAAGGGTTAATGCAGATGGAACTACTGACGACCCACAAACCAAAGAAACAAAACCAGNATAGAGAGAGAGAGAGAGAGATAGAGACCCTAAACACAATAAGTTGAATGAATGAATGAATTGGAGTTATCCCTATGCTATTGCTGTCTTGGGGAAGAGGCAGTTCTAGTTTAGATTAGTAGTGATAATGGTAGTAAATAATAAATAGCACTTGCCTATAATCCTAACAATTGGAAGCCTGAGACAGGAAGAAAATGAGTTCAAGGCTAGTTATTTTGTTCAGTTAAAAATATATATACAGCATTGTTAGACTATAGAGTGCACAGATCACAGCTGCTCAAAGTAGCCATGTGCCTGGCTCTTACTAAGAAGGGAAGTGCTGATTCTAGTCTCCCCTGTCGTCCAGCCCCACCTCTCATGCACACACCTATAACCAATCATTTCCGACCATTTCAGACAGCCGACCGGGCCTGGCTCACTCCCAGGAAACCCTAAACGTGGTCCTATGGAATCTTCTTGCCTATACAAATGTTTTCTCTGTCTCCCTCCCCCCTCCCTCTCTCTTTTCTTCCCTCTCTCCTTCCCTCCCTCGTTCCCTCTCCTTCTTCCTTTCCCTGGAGCTAGGAGAAAAAGACATCAGCTTTGAAGGATGTGAAAATTAGTAAGAGCTGAAAGAGGTGTCGACTTCAAGGCACCCCCCCCTCCACCCACCCCTTTTGTGCCCTAGGGAGGGTGTTTCCACAAGTCTCTGCAGGGAGACCCTCACCCCACCCCCAGGTGTGGACTGACAGTGTCAAACTAAAGCAGTGTGCTGGAGGGGAGGAGGTAGCTTGCTGGGAAGGGCGTGGGGCCTGTGCCGGGGTGAAGCCCCCAGCCACTCCACCCAAGGGCCTTGATCTGTGGTCAGAAGCATAATTGCCCAGAGAAGGGCTTGTTCTGACCTTCTAACCTTCTTGGCCAGAGCTGAGAAGACACAGGGAGGGCGCAGTGTGGGGACAACTTTTCCCAGGAAGTGGAAGAGACCGAACATGCTGTCCTTTACCCCAAAGGACACTTCTTTATTCCTGGCCCACTTCTGATCTATCTAAAGGTGTCCTTGGCAATTTGTCCGTTAATGGATACCAAGAGCTAGGACTTGCTCTACTTCTTGGGAGGGTCAAACTGAGCAATGGATGAGAACTCTAAGAGGGAAGGCTTCATCCTGTCTCTGTCATCGTTAACGGCCACAATTATTATTATTTGGAGAGACGGGCCAGAGGTGGTCAGGGACTCAGTTGGGGTGAGTGAAATGAAGTCCTCCATATGTGCCGTCTCGCCAGGTTAATACTCCTGCCTGTCGGCCTGACAGCTGCAAGATTGATTACCCAGGCCTCCCGCTCTTTATAACTCGATCATTCGAATTAATCTCTGGCTGTCGGCCCATCTGATGCCTGAATCACAAATTTAATTTGGAGGTGTGCAGCTCCTCCCCCAGCCCGTCTCCTCCTCCTGCCTCCCCTTCCCCCCCTTCCAGCGCCCTCCTTCTCTGATTCCTATCCTCACCTTTCTGCTCATCCCTCTTGCTTCTATTCCTCCTGCTCTCCTTCCCCTCTGCAGCCTCTCAGGTCCCTCCAGGGGGCGGCAGGTGGAGTAGGAAGGGGGGAAGACTGGGTGGCCCTGAGTCAGCAGCCCCCTCTGCACAGGCCAGGGGAGGGGTCATGTCCAGCACCCACTGGGTGAGTTGCCCACCCCACCAAGCTCCACCCCAAACAGAGAAAGAGGCTTAGCTGACACTAAGTAAGACATATTAATGTACTAAAGACTTAATGAAGTTGGGGGGGTGGAAAGTGCTTGCTTTATTAGTTTATGGCCGATTAATGGGGACGCCATTACTGTGATGGAGATGGATTGCTGCTGTCAGCAGCCTGGGCTGAGGGCTGGCGGCCGCAGCTCCTTTCCTCGAGTGGTGGGTGCCTGAACAGAGTCTGAGAGAACTTCATTAGAAGCGTCCAGAGCATCCTGCCTGAGGTAGGAGGCAGGGCTCAGCTTGAGGCTGGGGTGGGTGTTCCAAGGGGTCAGCACTGGGTGCTGACATTGGCTGAGAACTCACACACGCAAAGACAGAATCAGGGCAGTGGGGTGGTAGGGCTCCGGACTTGTATACAATAGGAACTTGAGGGTCACCTCTAAAATGGGAGAGAGGAAGACAGACGTGCAGAAGAGGCAGGACCAACTTGATCTGCCTGAGACCTCCCCACCAAGATGGAGAGAGAGAAGAACAGGAGGAGCCCTATTCTTCCATCTCTCCTCAAAGGGGCACGATGGGCCATGACACTAGGTCTACCAGACCCAGGGTTGGGTAGCAAGTGAGTCCCAACCACGAGAATCCTTAGTATCCATGTTGTGGACCTCAGTCCATACCTCCACACAGGATAGAGCTGAAACATGCCTCACCCCAGCCTCCTGGCTGCTAACCTTCAGGAGGGTAGTGGGAAGCCATGAGGAAGAGGAGTCAGGGGGCTGAAGCAAGAGCCATGGAGTGGGTGGGCAGGTAGATTTATTCAGCTCGTTTGCTTTTTCAGGCCCAGTAGACAGGCAGTCCCAGTCAGGGAGCAAGCCAACCCAAGCCTGTCCTGCTGGCCTCCATGCCCCCGCCTCTTCTCACCTCTAGGACCTAATTTCTTCACTAAAAGGGAGAAGCCAGGGCTAGATCCAACACAGCTCTGCTCTGAGGACCACAGGTTATCGGGAAGCCTCCACTTTTGTCAGATCTCATGGTCTTTTATGAGCTTGTGCCTCCCAGGAATGTGTAACATCTCAGCGTGGCTATTTTAGGGACATTAAACTTAGTTCAGTTTGAAAATATTCTTTTTAGCAAAAAAAGAAAAAAAATTCTATTAGCAAGTGATGCTCAGATAGTCCTCAGATAGTCCTCAGACAGTCCTCAGATAGTCCTCCAATAGTTCTCAGATAGTTCTCAGATAGTCCTCGGATAGTTCTCAGATACTCCGTAGCCCCTCTCTAACCTGACCCTGTCCTGAGCATCTCCAGTCCATCCATTCCAGAGAGACATCAGTGATGAAAATAGATTCCAGACAGGCCCAGAATCATGGTCTGTTCACCAAATACATAGTCCTAAAAAAAATTCTTAGTTTTTGAGATATCAAGAAGAACTGTGAGAAAATGAGCCTGAGGATCCTCTTTGGTCTTGTTCCCTCATTCTCAAAATGTGTGTAATCTTCTGTCCATCTGCAGTGCCCACGTGAAATCTGCTAGCACATGTGAGTGCCAGCCTATGGGTGTGTAGTAGATACATGGTGCCATTTGTCCTCAGGCTCCAGGAGGCTTTCTACCTGTCCTCTTAGGTGTCCATATACATCAGAGTGGACACTCCCTGCTGGCCACTGAGGTTGTTGTTCTATGCCCCCTCAAACCAAGACCCTACTATCAGGCCAGGGGTCACCATCCAGGCACACTCCCCAAGGTAGGAGCTACCTGCTCAGCCTAACTGGGAAATAAATACCCCGTTTCAGAGAGTAATTTAATTATTGGCTCCTGCGGACTGGTGGGTAATTAAATTCTGTAGCTCCCAAAGTAATTAATTGCTATGCAAATAGTAATGCCCTCTGCTTTGGAGAAGAGGATCCCGGCCTGGGTTTGCCCTGCAATTAGAAGCTAATAATTACCTTGTCAGTTCCCAGCCTCTGCTGGGTAATTACCTCCTAAAGCCCCACTGGTCACTGAGGCCATTCCTATCACTTGCTGCTATAGCTCTGACTCTGGTGGCCCCAACAGTTAGAACAGGGGATCCCCAGAGTGCTGGCTAAGCTTAAGGTTCTCCCTGGCCTACACTTTGCCCACCAACTCCAGCAGCCCTATAGAAACACTGATTTCTGATCAAGGGAAACAAAGGTCAAGCCCTATTCTAACATCTGCTTACTAAGGAAAGAGATCTCGGGGTTCTTATGGAGCAGGTTTGACTGACCCACCTTTGAATGACTCTCGTGTGTCAGTAACTTTCCCAAAGGCAGTCTAGTCTGAGTCTTAATCTGACACAAAAAATTTCCCCTGGTGGCCCATTCTGTTTTGTTTGTGGTATCAGCTAGGCTAGACTAAACTATAAGACAAACACAGGGGAACAGAGGTATTTTGTAGCTTAGAGACAGCTTCTAGTTATTCAGCACACTAATCTATGTCCTCTGTAAAGGGATTTTTGAAGATGTAATCAAAGTCCCTAATCAGCTGACTTTAAACAAGGGAGATTATCCTCCATGGGTCTGGCCCAATCAGAGGAGCCCTTAAAAGGCCTGGGATCTTCCTCATCAAGGAGAATCTAAACAGCAGGTGGGTCTACCATGGCTTTCCCTTGATAGATTCTCCCCCCAGCCTGGCTGTCTGTGGACAATAGCTTTGTCAGTGCCAGAGAGGTCTCAGCTTGCCCCTGATCTCTCCGTTCTCCATTCTCTGCCCTACGCACTCAGACTTGCTTGGCTAACACATGCGATTGAATAAGCCAGTTCTTTGAGAAGAATTTAATCAGTGTTTTAACAGATTTTTTTTTTTTTTGCAGTATTGGAGATTGAATGCAAGACCTTGATATATATAGGCAAGCACTCTACCACACGATCACGACCTTTACAATATGAATTGAGTTTTTGTTGGCTGGCTGGTTGGGATATATATATATATATATATATATATATATATATTTTTTTTTTTTTTTCTAACCGTTGAAGCCCACCTTCTAAGGAAGACGCCAACTTCTATAATCAAGTTATCAATCCCTTATAACACATTTCTATCCTTGTTCTCAGACTAATACACTCCTATTTAGAGATGAGGAAGGTGGAATCAGTTATAAAACAGTGGCTGAGGGCCAGGTATGGTGGCAGACACCTTTAATCCCAGCACTTAGGAGGCAGAGGCAGGCAGATCTCTGTGAGCTCAAGACCAGCCTGGTCTACATAGTGAGTTCCAAGACAGTCAGAACTCCAGGTCTGTCTCCTGTCTCAAAAAGTAAAACAAACAAACAAACCAATCCAGAAAACAGTGGCTGAACAGATTCCATAACTAATAAGTGGAAGAACAAGGTTTGAAACCAGGCCATCAGTTATATTAGCACCTCCCATTCAATGGCAGGGCCTGGCTCCAGCTGTCAAGCCCAAGGTAGATTACACCAGTGTGGTGATTAATATTATCCACTCATCTGGATCTAAAATGGCCAGGGAGAGAAGCCTCTGGGCATGCCTTTGAGGGCTTATCTAGATTAGACTAGCCTCTAATAATGTCTGTGAGGGATTATCCAGATTAGGTTAAGTGGGAAGACCCACCCTGAATGTGGAAGGTACCATTCCATATGCTAGGGTCTCAAACTGAATAAAAAGGAGGAGGGACGCTATGCACAAGCATTCACTGCCTTACTTCCTGACTGCAGCAGATAGACTAGCCTCCTCCAACTCCTGCCACTATGACTTTTCCATCATGACTGATTGTACCCTCAGACTGTGACCCTTCCTCCATTATTATTTTTTAATTTATTTGAATGTGTATGAATGTACTGTCTGCATGTAGGTCTGTGCACCCATGTCGTGCAATGCCGCGGAGGTCAGAAGAGGGCGTCGAATTCCCCTGGAACTGGAGTTCTCCTGGAATTGGAGTTACAGACGGTTCTCAGCCGCCATGTGGGTGCTGGGGATCGAACCTGGGTCCTCTGCAAGAGTGGTCAGCTCTCTTAACTGCTAGGCCATCTCTCCAGCCCCAAACCCTTCCTCCTTTAAAAAAATGTTCATTCTTACTTTAAAAAAATGTATTTTATTTTATTTTATTTATTTATGTGTATGAGTGTACTGTCTGCATGTAGGTTTGTGCACCCATGTCATGCAATGCCTCGGAGGTCAGAAGAGGGTGTCAGAATCCCCTGGAACTGGAGTTCTCCTGGAATTGGAGTTACAAACGGTTCTCAGCTGCCATGTGGGTGCTGGGGATTGAACCCAGGTCCTCTGCAAGAGCAGTCAGTGCTCTTAACCACTAGGCCATCTCTCCAGCCCCCATTCTTACTTTTTTGTGTATGAATGTTTTGCCTACTTATGTAAGTGCACCTGTGTGTGCAATTCTTGTGGAGACCAGAAGAAGGAGTCAGATCCCCTGAAACTGGAGTTAAGGACAGTTGTTGGCTGCCATGTGGGTGCTGGGAACCAAACCTAGGTCATCTGCAAGAGCTACCAGTGCTCTTAATCTCTGAGCCATCTCTCTGACCCCAAACCCTTTCTTCTTTAAGTTTGCTTCTCATCAGCTATTTTATCACAGCAATGAAATAAGGAACTAACACAACCAGTATCCAGATGTAGAGGCAGCCATGATCTCCTCTGCCACAGGTATCACTGTGACTCAGGTCAGTTCCCATTTGCCCCCTGTATCTTGCCACTTCCATTAGTCCAGCAGCCCTCTGTCCTCCTTCTTGCTGCTCTTTGATTCCTTCCTACAGACACAGAGTCTATGATATCCCCCCAGTGGCTGGCTGTTCCTTTTAAAGCAATAGCTTGTGAGCTCTCAGGATCATATCTAGGCTTGAAGTCCACAACAGGAGTGTCAGAAGTGCTATGGGCTTTGAGGTCAAAGTCTGGCCCTGAGAATGCCTCTTGATTCAGACACAGGCTGAAATGAGTACGAGCCACAGAAGGCAAGACTTCCACCCCAGCACTGCCAGGTAAGATAAGAGAAAACTGGCCAGCAGAGGGTGCTATCAGGAACCATCCAAATCCCCAAACTTCAGATGGGGATGCAGACAAGTTCTGTGCACAGGAAATGTCCATTATTCCTAATACCAGAATTGCCTAATATTAGTGAGGGGCTCATCAATGGGGGAAAATTTGACCTTGGAAAGTATCAATAATGCCCTCCAAGGTCACTTGGTTCACCCTATGTGAAGACAATAGTGTCCCAGCATCTAGCTTCTAGTCATAAATTCTGCTTCCCATTTCCTTCAGGGACTGGGAAAAGTCATGTTTCTACTATTTCTTGCCTATTGCTAAAGATTCTGGGACAAAGATATCTGAGCATTCATGAGCCAGTGCTCTTTGGAGAGCTTAGCAAGCAGTTTAGATGTAGGAGCCATGCCTCCCCCATGAGACAGAAGTTTCCTCCTCAAAAACAGGGGCTAACTAAGCATGACAGTGCATGTCTTTAATCCCAGCATTCATAAGGCAGAGGCTGGTGAATCTCTGTAAGATTGAGGTCAGCCTGGTCTATTCTATTTAGTGAGTTCCAGTCCAGCTGGAACTACAGTGAGACACTGTCTCAAAGAAACAAAGAACAGAAACAAACCCCAGGAGTGCTGTTCTCCTTTCTTTCCTCTCAGTACCTGACCATGGGGCCTGCAAACAGAAATTCTCAAAGTACCTGGCAGGAGCCAGATTGACAGGTCACACACACACACACACACACACACACACACACACACACACACAGAAGAGGGGGGAGGGCTGGTTATAGCTACCACTCCATTGACAGCTCTTTAGAATCCATTCAGAGTTTTGGCCCTGCTGTAATCTCTGGATGATGAATATTTCCCCTAATAAATGAATGGGAATTGAATTAGCTGGAATGCCCATGTGCTTAGACTGTACCTGATTAAGCCCCCATCTGCACAAAGCCTGCCTGGGAATGGCTTATTACATATAATTTTTAGAAGTAGGCAAAAACAATGCTGCTATTGAAGTTTTTTGTTGTGTTTGTTTTTTATTTTTGGTTTAATATCCCACTGCACCCCTAGCACTGGGGCTGAACCCAGGCCCTTGGGATTACCAAGCAAGCGGTCTGCCACTGAGCTAGCTCCACATCTCTGCTGTTTGAGCTTTGCAAAAGAGCAGGAGGGCAAATAGAAGTAAAATGTGATGTCTAGAACTTTTTTTGACAGCCTCTGTCTGCTTTTAGTTGGCCTGAGTACTCCCCACTTTAGATCCTCTTACATTCCGGCCAATTTATCTCATGAGGCTAGTCTCAGACAAAGGCCCTCTGAGGACCAGGAACCCGCATTTTCCCCCATGAGTCCTGTCTAGCTTATTTCTGAGTCCACAACTCTGCCTTCTGCAGTGAACATTGATTGGAGAGGGAGTTGCTTTGGAGAAAAACAGGCAAGATAGAGGACCTAAAATTGTGGACACTCAACCTGTGGATTCAATATCCATCAGATCTGTTGCAGTCCTTCATTCTTCCTCCCGAATCATTAGTCACCTTCAAAGGAAATTAGAGGGAGTTTGGAGGTCCTGGTTTGTTCATGGGCCAGTTATCTGTCAGGACCAAGGACAGCGTCTTATGCCATCTCAAGTCTCCAAACTTCAGGTTTCCACCCAGCCATCTTCCTTCCCTAATAAATGTTTATTTCCTTTTCTTCCTCTTCTCCTTTCCATTATTCCTCTTTTTCTTCCTCTTGCTCCTCTTCTCCTTGTCCTTAATCCCAAAGACAGAGCCTGGCTTCTTGATTCTCCACCCTAGAAGACCCTCAAGAACAGTTAGAGCTCCCCGCCAGAAGCCTGTCCTACATCTGCTGAAAGTCTTTCCCCACACCTGACAATAACATAGACATTGGAATAATATGGATCAGGAAGGAAGGTCAGAATCATTTTTTGTCTGGATGGTTGGTTGACTGTTTTTTTTTGTTTGTTTGTTTGTTTTTTGTTTTTTTTGAGACAGGGACTCCTTGTAGCCCCAGTTGGCCTGGAACTCACTGTGTATAGCAGACTGTCCTTGAACTCACAGAGATCTGCCTGCCCCTGCCTCATGAGTACTGGGGTTATAGACGTGTGCCACCATGCCCAGCCCCAGTGTGACTGTTTTTAAAGCACTGGACAACTCTTGTCTCTCTCCAGTGGGGCCTGAGATTGACCCATCCAATTACTCCCAAAATGACCAAGGCTCTAACTCTACAGCTCTCCCTTTCCCTTCCCTCTTCCCCTACTTTTTCCTCCCTCTCCCCTCCCCTCTTCTCTGTCTCCTCTGAGTCTCTATGAAAAGTGGCAGCAGCTGCTGGAGAAGGCATACCCTTAGATGAGTCTCAGCAATTGTAGTGACTGAGTGTCCTAACCTTCTTTTCCAGTTAATCTAACTTGGGAAGAGTTGAGGTGTGTTCTGGCTCTGCTGCCCATGAAAGGCAGAGGATAAATAACAAGCCAGAGGCATAAACAGATGTGTAGATATATGCAGCTGGTGCTTTGCTGCCAAATTACCACGGACAGAATGCTGGAAGGGGGCCAGGATGCCTCCCCCTCTGTTTGGAGTTTGGCCACCAGAACCCTTCCAAGCTCACTATCCATTTGGCAACCTCTGAGTGAGAGAGGGGGTGCCAGGAAAGGAGTGGAAAGGCTGCAGGCGCCCTGGGGCTTGATGAAGAACTCCAGAGTTGTGTCCTAATGACTCAGGCAGGTGGGGGCAACACAGAGAGGAATAGGAAGTTCAGACCAAGCCCTCCCTGGGCATTCCCTAAAGTGGTCTCCCCAGAGTACAGCTAGGAGTGACTTGAGGGTCTGTGTTACCTCTCTCTCTCTCACTCACACATTGGATGTTCCTGGATTTTGATGACTTCTGACACTGCTTAGAGTTGGAGTGGAGCACAGAGGCAGGTAGCAGTCAGATCAGAGACCATCGGGAACACCCAGCACAAAGGGACATTCCTGAAGACTCCAACCCTGGAACAGGGTCAAAGAGAGACTGGCTAAGATCATTCTGGAAATGAGACAAAGCAGGTGAATAGGTAGAGAAGGCATGACTAGAAGGAGTGTTTCCCCAAAAGCGCCTCCCTTTAAAGATACCTCATGTCTGAATCAAGAGACACCACGCCACCTTTGGGCTTCCTTTGGATCCCAATGAGGTGTGTGGCGTGGTTTTGGCTTTCGGTTGGTGTGGTTGTTGTTGGCTTTGTCAGATATTAATTTCGCTTTCTCATGCCAGGTAACCTCATGCACATTAGAATGGCATGGATCAGGTTTTATAGCGTCGTTACCTGCCCCTTCTCTAGATGAGATGCATAGCCTCCCAATAATGAAGATAATGATGTCTGCTCTGGTGAACCGTGGCAGTAGGATGGGATATGAACAGTCAGTGCTACAGACGCTGGTGAGCAACAGAGGCCTAAGAAAATGATTCTGGCAGCCAATGGGGAGGGTCCTAAGAAGGTAGGAGAGATGCACAGTGGGGGGGGGTTAGTTAGGAGCCTATTGTTCTTATCCAAGACTTATGAAGGGATCCAAGCCACAAAGGAAAAGAAGAAAGAATGGGGAGGGCTAGAAGCATGGGTTAGTGATTAAGAGTGTTTGCTGCTCTCGCAGAGGACCCAAGTAGTTCCGATCCAGTAGTAGTACCACCACAAGTCTAGACTCCAGCGCGTTGCCTCTGCAGTGGTACCTGTGCCTGGCACAGACGAGCACACAACACACACACACACACACACACACACCCACACACACACCATTACACCCACACACTACGTAAAATAAATCATAAAAATCTTGTTGGGTTGTTTTCTGAGACAGTGGTCTCCCTGTATGCCCCAGCTGTCCTGGACTCTCTCTCGTTAAACCGGCTGGCCTTGAACTCACAAAGAATCCTTCTGCCTCTGCCTCCTGAGTGCTAGAATAAACGGTCATGTGCTACCATGCCCAGCATAAATTCTTGTTTTAAAAAAGTAAAGATTAGCGGGCGTTAGGCTCGCGCATAGTGCCTTTAATCCTAGTAGTTATCATGGGTGGCAAGAGCCAGGCGGATCTTTGACGAGTCAAGGCCAGCTGGTCTAACACAGTGAGCTTCCAGGGACAGCTGGGGCTACAGGGAGACCCTGTCTCGAAAAGACCAAAACAAAAAAAAAAAAAAAAAAAAAAAAAAAAAGAAAGAGTTTGTCAAACTAGGTGATGGGCTGAGCAGGAATCAGAGACAGAAAGATAGTGTGGCCATATAATTGTCTAATACTGAACAGTTTTGAGTCCTGTTGGCAACTTTACCAGAATGATTGATATAACATGGGTAATCCTGAGCAAACCTAGATATACACATATTTTGGTCAAAGATGACGGTGCTGGATAGCTTTAGTGTCAACACTGGGTTGAGGGAGCCCCAATTGGGGAATTGCTTCCATTGGACTGGTCTTTGGCCATGTCTGGGAGTATTGTCTTGATTGTAGAGTTATGTGGGAGGGCCCAGTCCACTATGGGTGGTGCCACTCTGGGCAGGTTGTTGTGTACAGTATAAGAGGTCAGCCTGTAGAGGACCAAGCCAGTAAGCAGCATTCCTCCATGGCCTGTGCTTCAGCTCCTGCCTCCAGGTTCCTGCCC
>VZQC01006100.1:1004612-1034612 GCA_009823505.1 Rhizomys pruinosus | reverse complement strand
CCCCCCACAAGATGTATCTGACTGTCAGAAGGGGTGACAGATGAAGACAAAGTACAGGTACGGCTCCCGCGAACCCGGCCTTCCGTGTGCCAGCCGGGTTGAATGGGGGGGGGGCGGGGGGCTGGCTACCGACATTTAACCCTTCTGATGCCGCTGTGCAGCCGGGGACATGCGGGGGAGGGGGGCATGTAGGAAGCTGGAGTTGGAACCTGGGTCCTGGCCAGAGCAAACTGAGCCTGGGAAGCTATGGGGCCTCAGCCTGCGCTGCTTCCGCCAGCAAAAGAAAGGGCAGGACTCTGCCCAAGGCTGCAGAATCAAGACCTCAGAGAAGCTAGCAGAGACAACGAGGGAGCAGCCTTCTGAGGCCCGGGTAGATTTGGGGGCCCAGAAGAGGAAGAGGTCCATCACTCTTCCCCTCCCTTCACATAAGTCTGGCCCCAAGGGTTCTGACCAGGGTGTGTATGTGTATTTCAGAAAGAGACAGCAAGTGTGATTGTGTGTGTGAACTTCGGGTGTACTTGAGATGATGTAACTCAATAGGCTTGACAGTACCTGCAGAGGAGAGAGAGGAGAGAGAGAGAGAGAGATTAGACAGCCAGTACAACTGTGGTAAAGGTGTGTGTGTGTGTGTGTGTGTGTGTGTGTGTGTGTGCATGTCCTCAAAGAAAACATGGAGGAGGATCTTTTGAGTGCCTGTATTGGGGTGAGGGTGGGCATGCAAGGCATGACATAAGGGGGCTAAGTGGGTATTGATGCATGCTTGTGTGTGCATGTGTGCTGTGGTCTGTGCACCTGTGTGTGTTCCGCCCCATGTGGCTGCGGGTCCGAGACCTCAGCCTCCTTCTTCCTCTGTGTGGCGGCCCCTCCCTTTCTCTGTTCTCTCCATAAGCAAACCAGGTGAAATAATTAGTTTTCCATTTAAAGGCCCCATGTTCAAGCCAGAATGAAAACAAAGTGATTTAATAAAATTGTCTTTAAAAAGGAAAAGAGGAAAATAAACGTCTGCTCTGCTCCCCTCCCTGCCGTTCAGGGAGGCCCCAAGCCCTTCAAAGTTAATTAAAACAGGAACTAAAAAAAAAAAAAAATCACAGAATCACTTACCAATTCTTTTCCCATCTCTGCCTTAAAGGTAAGGCAGCCCCAGAGACCTGTCCCAGGCCAGCCCCTGGGGGGCTCCCCCTATTCAAGTCTCAACTTCTTCAGTGACCAGCCCACGTTCCTGATGGGCAGCCTGGCCTTCCTGCACCCTTTCTGCAGGAGGGGATGCTACTACCCCTCCTCTCCTCCCAAAGACTCATCAAAGGCCTTGTCTGACCATTCGAAGCTCTTGATGGCCACTGGTCCCCATCAGAAACTTCCTGCCCTGCGTCCTCCCCAGGACACAGCCAGCCCTCAGCCCCTGCTACCCCTCCCCACAGGTCTCCTGAGCCCCCAGCTGCTCTGAGCTTTATCTGTCTTCGCTGACCCCTGGCCCTGTCCTCAGCTCCAGCTCGCACAGTTCCGGCAGCTTCCGCTTGGGCTGTATCTGTTCCACATCAGAGGCCCCATTGGAGCTCAAGCCCTTCAGCAGCCCAGATAAAAGAGATGGATGGAGATGACTTTGGGGGATGCCCCTCCCCGCAAGCCAGAGCTACAGCCCTGAGTTCTCACAGAGGCTCCCTTTGGGGAACTGGGGATAGATCTGAGAGTTTAAGTTCCCTGGAAGCCAGGTCCCTGGTGCATCTCCAGCCCACCTCAACCTTTCTCCTTCTTCAGAAAGTCCAGTTCCTAAGGCCCTCCTGCAGGCAGACACCAAAGTTTCCCCCGCTCAGTCTCCAGCGCACACTTCAAATGACACACTGACCTGGGCACCCTCTCTTCAGGTTGATCATCTACCCAGAAATAATCACTGTCAAGTTGATTATTTGTGGAATGCTGATTGTATTCCAGATACAGTATCTATAGGATCTCCAGTCCCTGTGGAGTGTGATCATCACCTTACAGAAGGGGGCACAGAAGAAGGGAGGTTAGGAAGCTGGCCGAGGGGGCTGGGGAGAGGTTCAGTGATTAAGAGTACTTACTGCTCCTGCCGGGTGTGGTGGCGCACGCCTTTAATCCTAGCACTTGGGAGGCAGAGGCAGGCAGATCTTTGTGAGTTCAAGACCAGCCTGGTCTACAGAGCGAGTTCTAGGACATCTGGGGCTACAGGGAGACCCTGTCTCGAAAAAGCAAAAATAAATAAATAAATAAATATTAAAAAATAGAAGAAAGGAAGGAAGGAAGGCAGGAAGGAAGGAAGGAAGGAAGGAAGGAAGGAAGGAAGGAAGGAAGGAAAAGAAACTGACCTAAGGTATGACTGAAAAAAAAATGAGAACGGAGACTTATAACCATTGTATGAAAGCTCATGTCCCCTTGCCAGCTGATCCTTGGTCTTAGAGCCCCCATTCCTGCCTAGTTCTGCTCCAAAACCCATCCTTACCCTATCCCACTGTCCCTAGAGATCCCCACTGCTTCCTCAGAATTCAACCCCTCTAGTGCACACAGTGGGGTGGGGGCAAACCTAGAGAAGCTTGTTAGAACCTGGGTCTTGAGAGGCCAGTTAAGCCAAGGAGAACCACGTGACCTCTGCTCTCCTTTGGCTACCTAGGATGGGGAGAGGTTGGAGACAGGAAGCCATTGTCCCTAGGGTCCTCAGCTGTCATCTTTTGAAGTCCCATCCCTTCCTTTAGTCCCTTCCTATTTCTTCTGGAGAGTCCACCTTTTCATGAAGGGGCCTGAGGACTCTCAATTCCTTGAAGTCCACCCTGCCTCCCAAGGTGCTCTACACTAAGTAGATGGGATGAGATGATGATGGGGTACACTTAACCCTAAAACTGGTGTTTCTTAACTATTCACTCTGTCCAGAGAGACTTGAGTTGCCCAGATAGCAAAAACAATGTCAAAAATAAATCTAAGCCAAGCCGGGTGTGGTGGCACATGCCTTTAATCCTAGCACTTGGGAGGCAGAGGCAGGTGGATCTTTGTGAGTTCAAGGCCAGCCTGGTCTACAGAGTGAGTTCCAGGACAGCTGGGACTACAGGGAGACCCTGTCTCGAAAAGACCAAAAATAAATAAATAAATAAATAAATAAATAAATAAATAAATAAATATAAATCTAAGCCAAGACCCAGCCTGAACCTGTGGTCCTTCCTGAACTTTGAGGACAAAGCCTAACTAAGATTTCAACCCTAGCAAGAAGAGAGACTGAATGGGAAGAGAAGGAATGAGGAGACAGAAAGTCTGGCTCAGGGTGAAGTAGTCCAACATGTGCCACAGACAGACTTTCAGAGGCATCTGAAGACAGTGGGCCTTGACAGCATCCATGAAGTAAAAGGGAAGCAGGTGGAAGGGCCCATCGCCCCTAATTCAACTGTAGAGTGTGCCTGGGAGGCGATGCTCTCTCCAGGTCCATGTCCCACCCTTGCTTGAGTTCTCTGGATTGAGCTCAGACTAGAAGCTATAATAGCAGCTGGGTAGGCAGTGACCCAGGAGCTGGTACAATGTTTCATGGGACACTGATGCTGTGAGTCTGCTCCACCTCACACAGTGAGTCACCTAAGCTAGGCCAAGCTCTGAAACCTTAAGCTCTCTGCTGCTGCTCCAAGCACATCTGGGACCCAGTTAAGCACAATGCAGGGAAAGGAAGGGGTGGAGAGAAGGGGGTGACTTGTCTGAGCTGGTTTCCAGGCTCTACTCAGCAGTGGTGTGTCCCTGCCACTACAGCCACATCTGTCTCTGGTCGCCCGCCCGTCGCGCCCCCCCCCCTCCCCACAGCTCAACTGCATCTTTGGTCCTGGCCTCACTTCTCTTCTCAGGCCTTTCTTGATCCCATCACCCCATCCCTCCCCAGATCTATCCCCCTCACACACTCATCTGCAACTGACTCTCAGAGTTTAAGACCTCTCAGATCTGATCCCTAGAAGTCCCTAAGTGACCCCCAACACTGCCCCACACCCACCCCTGCCCATGATTCTTCCTCAAAGGGGACTTTGCCTTGAGAAGATTTGATCTTCATTGACTTTTGTTACCATAAATGGACTTACATAAATTCTCCTTGCTAAGAAAGAATTTATTCATCCAGAGAGCCAAAGAAATATTTAAAGTACATCCTATGAGGGAATCAACCTGTCTTCAGCCTCCTTCCCTCTGCTCTCTGCTCTCTGCACACCCAGAATAGAGTTCCAGGTGACAGGACCTGTATTTTTAAATTTAATTTATTATTGGTGAGTGTGTGTGCTTACATAATGGTGGCCACATGGCTGCATGTGGGGAGGTCAGAGGACAACACCGTGGAGTTGGTTCTCTTAAACTCAGGTTGTCAAGCTTGGAGCAAGTGCCTTTACCTCCTGAACCCTCTCACCAACCTAAGACCTGCATTTTTAGTAAGAATTCAGGGATTCTTCCAGCCCACCATAGTGGAGTCTGTCTTTCTTTCACACCTATACATGCAGACAGGCACATGGATGAGTGCACACGAATCCTGTAAATACAAGTATAAGTAGTGTATGTATACAAATAGTCACACACCTCTTAGACTAGAATGCAAGCTCCACAGGGATTATTTTTCCCCATGATGTAGTCCCAGTCCTACAATAGTGCTGGTACATAACAGATGTTTGTAGAAATAATACACACAAAAGAGCACATAGACCCCTACATACAATGCATATACATCTCCATATTATCCACATTTTATACTGTATTACTTTATTTATTTACTTATTTTTGAGACAAGGCCTCACTTTGTAGTCCAAGCTAGCCTGGAACTCACTATGTAGCTCAGACTGCCCTCAAATTCATGGCAAGCCTCCTGCTTCAGACTCCACAGTTCTGGAATTCCATGTAAGCCACCACTTCCAGCCTTGTACATAAGTGATCCACATACATAACATATATATGACATACCTATATTCATCTATGCATACAGCTTACATTCAGTGCATACAGCTTACATTCAGTACATACAGCATACATTCAGTGGATATGTATATATAACCACTATAAACATTGTTATTTATCACACAGCCATAACATATATGCTATACACTTATGCACATTCATGAACACAAATTTTTCCAATGAAATAAAAGCTTTCAAGGCCCCGGCTCAGTCCTATTTGCCACTACCAGAAATATCCACTAGATGGCACTCTTTCATCAGTTCCTGTAATCATAAACATTGCCAGAGAGGTCTCTTCCCCCCCCCCACCCCCCGTCTAAATTTCCATAAAATTTTGAGCCAGGTGTACCGGCTCAGCCCCCGTCACCACCAGCAGCACTGTGAACCTGTCCATCATCTCCAAAATCTGCAGTCTTGTCCTCTTCACAGTCAAGTTCGTCCTCTCGTCTCAGGCCTCCAGGCTTCTGTTGGATGGGCAGACTTCCTCTTGGCGTCCAGTTCGGCCCAGTCCTCAAACTAACCGGTTTGGGGGCGGAGGAGGGGAGGTTGTGTGATTTGGCTAAGCTCTACCATAGATTCCAACCGGTGCTACTGACCCATAGAGCGTTCTTAAGCACAAGTAGCCAGAAGCAGCGTCCAAAGAGCGTGATAGAGGGGGGTGCCATTTGCACCCACGTGCGCGCACACACCTGTACACACAGTCCCCTTTGATTTACTCTCGCACCCTGCCCTGAACGGAGGAGAAACGGACCCAGGTCAGCCCAAGCGAGAACAGTCCAGCCCGAAGGCCTGTGGCCAGGACGATCTGTTCGGAAAGGGGTTGGTCCAGATTAATTCTGTCGCCCATCCAAGTCAGAGCAAATAGTTCATTTGTTAGATCATATGCAAACTACTTAGAAGTCCCAGAGGCGTGTGTGGTAGAGGCACAGGGCGTCTTGTACCTCCAAACCTGGCTACCCTGGTTAGGCTCTCTGGAACCGCTCACGTCGGGAGTGAGCAGTCTAGCGAAGCGGGCTTAGAAACCCGTGGGGATGCGAAGCCGGAGCGCAGGCAGCCACTCCGCTTCCCCCTCCTCCTCCCCTGTCCTCCCTCGGGAGCGGCGCGAAATTATTTATTAAAACACCGCCCGCACTCTCATTTATTTGCGGTGAATAATCCTCGGCATCTCGGCGCGTTTATTAAACCTTTCCCGTCCCCGCGCCCGCATTACTTTAATAATAAATCGCGTGTCACTTTCCAGCGACATTATTAAACCGCGTCCGCTGCAGCACAGGCGGGGTGCGGGGAGCGAGGAAGCTGTGGGCGGCGGTTCCTTCCACTCCAGGCTGCGCGCCCCAAACGTTAGGGCGGCGGAGCGGGAAACTGAGGTTTCAAGGTTGTTTTGGAACAGCCTACAGAGTGCAGACACGATCGAGGAATACAGATTCTTCTTGTGGGGACCTTCTTCGGTCACGTAGGTTCCCCGAAGTCTCTGATCTGCAAGTGCACGACGGCTCCCGACCGACAGGCCCACAGAGGGCGCCTTGGAGTCCCGCCAGGCAGAGAATAAGCTAGCCTGACGCAGAGACCCAGATCAGGTCCCTTCCTTCTTAGGCCGGGCGTGGTGGCCCATGCCTTTAATCCCCTCAGAGGCAGGCGGATCTCTGTGAGTTCAAGGCCAGTCTGGTCTACATAGTGAACTTCTGGCCAGCTGCACTAAAGGGGGACCCTGTCTCAAAAGAAAAAAAAAAAAAAAAAAAAAAAGCAGTGCATACACAAACGGAGAGGTGCTGGACTACGCCCTTCCCCAGAGGCCTAGAAGCCTGTATTGGGTCCCAGAATACAAATATAGACTCCAAGCTTAGAGCTGTCCCTCCAGCTGTGGCGCCAGCTCCAAGGTGGAGTCCAGGCCCGCAGGAGGTGCCACACATTAGCATCTTGGCCTGATGAATAACTTTTTCTCCTTCCTTCATTCCATAACCTTCTCAGTGTCCCTGGGCTAGATAAGGGGAGTATGAGGAGACACCTGATCTACAGTGCAGGCAGTGAAGGCCGGCTCCAAGTCAGATGGGGCACGTCACAACAGGGCAGTTGGAAACAGGGTTACTATGACTTTGGATTCAACTGGGAAATAGGAAGGTTCTTATGGGAGCAGGGGGTGTGGCTAACGGAGGTGGCCCACTTTCCCCCTCTTCCACTCAGTTTGTGCATTCATACTGGGGCCCCACCCACAGAGACTTGGTTCCCCCACTCTGCTTGGGGAGGAGCTAGAGTAAGAAGAACTGAGAGACCAGTAATCTATCTCTATACCTGCCCCAGGGGATGGAAGACTGAGACAACCTCCCTCCAACCAGATGGATCTAGGCTCCCTCCCTAGAAGATGGGAGAGGGCTATGTAGGCTGAGCTCAAGCCTTCCCTCACACAGCAGCTTGATAAAGACTTGCTATAGAAGCCAGAGTCCTATTTCAGCAGGAGGCCACCCAGGAACATCTGGTCTCCATATGAACATCAGTAAGAACTGTCTGCAGCTGTGTGGATGTTTGGTTATAAATCTTTATTGGTGCCTACTATGCCTAGTTTTGTGCTAGATACGCTTTGCTTAGTAGAGTGGTGTAAGGCTACAAGTTGACCCCACCCGTTTCATGCACTGAACTACAGCATTGCACTGTGCTCACTCCTGCAACAGATGGCCAAAAGCAAAAAGGACTGCTCAGTAAGGGCTCCTGGGAACTGGGTGAGGTGAAAAATTTCTGGAAGATGAATTGAAAAAGGTAAACTGAGGCTATAAAAAGCATTAAAGTTATCCAAGAAAGGACCCTGTGCTTGCCCTTTCCAGGTCTTCTCAACAGCAGAGGAGGATACTGTTCCATTCACCCCCCCCCCATGAACCAGAGCTCTGGACCTAGTAGTAATCCTCTTCAGTTTCTGCCTTCTCCTCAGGAACCAGGTGCAGGGGTCGTAGCTGGGAAACATCTGTGGAGTTCAGCTGGTCTGAAAACACATGTGGCAAAGGAAAAAGATGAGGCTAGAGAGGCTGATGATGTCTATATTCCCCAGCATGAGGGAGGCTAGGCTTGCCTATGCACTCCCTTGGTCACTCCATGTGGACTGCTCCCTTAAACACATTCAAGGATCCTAACCCAGCACATCCTCCTTGCCTCCAGAGCTCAGGCTTCCCCTTACCTGGTGTGAGCACTGTCAGGGTAGCAGAGGCCTCAACTTGGCCCAGGGCATTCCGGGCAAGGCAGCGGTAGGTGCCCTCATCAGTGGTACGCAAAGCCTGGATCTGTAGCCAGCCAGTCACCTCAAACTTCCGAGGTCCACCCCTAAACTGGAGTCACATATAGAGTCAGCAAGGTCATTCCGGGAAGCCTTGGGTTTCCCAGGAGTATGCCTCTGCTCCCTGCTCCTACCTGCACAGAGATGTGGGGGTCATCCCCTGGGAGCTGAATATCCATGCCATCCTTCCTCCACTCGATGAAGGCCATGGGGTAGGCAAACACCTCACAACCAAAGATCACATCCTGTCCAGTCACATTCCAAATGTTGTGAGGCTGTGATATGATCTGGGGCACTGGGGAGTGGAGGTGGAGGCCTGAGAACAGGACAGTGTATCCAGCCCAGCAATAACAGTTTACAAATTATTGTGAATATGTTTGAGGCAGAACACAATACATGTGGAAGGTAATACACATCAGTAAAGAGAACATGACACAAACACAGATACATACAAATGCAGATGCAGATACACACAAGGGTACAAACCCAGGTATAGACACAGGCACATGTACACAGAGAGCAGTGTGCACACAAGTATACAGACCCACACCTTAGTTAGGCAGCGACACTCTGTCCTGGCCTGCTCCCGTCCTCATTCCACCCTAGGGCCCCTTTATCTGCTGTGCTTGTAACCAATACCTCCTTCCCCCTTTTCTAACCAGGCCAGGTTCCCAGAGGCCTGAAAAGCTATGGTATTCCAAATGTCATGAGAACGTGACACCATCTGGACTCTGAGTGAAGGTGGGACTATTGACAAAGTAGGAGAACCTAAAACCACTATGTTGGAGGGAAGCCTGGAGGACCCGACAAAGTTGTTGGGACCCCCTGCTGGCGAGTTTGTTTTCACAGCAGCCTAGCCAGACTTGGAAGAGGAGTAGGGACTGAAGAAGTGAAAGCCAGCCAAAGAAAACCTCAGGCTTATATAGCCCTCCAAGGTCCGAGGATGGGGGGGGGGTGCCCCACAGTTCACTAATCCCTATGCTGGAGAAAGCACCAGGCTGGAGCCTTGGAGCCTGGGTTAACAGGCATCTCACAGGAATCCCTCTGCCTGGGCTTCAGCAATCTGGGTAAAGTCGGGGGGGGGGGTCCTTTTCAATTTTGACCCAGCTATTGGCTATGTGCCTGTTCCCTCAGAGGGCTGGTCCCTGCCAGGGTAGGGCTTTCGAACAGTTGAGCACATTAAACCTGCCAATAAATCTCCACCTGCATTTTAAGTCAGCAGCCTCTGAGGGCCCGAGCCTTCACGGCCTCATCTTTTCACCCTGCCGTAGGGGATCGATAAGCCTGTGCCTGTAGGAACCCCAAGTCCTGGAGTAAGTGCTCTGAGCCTAGCATACCCGATTCGCAGGGCCCTGGATGCACCACAGTGAGGTTGGCTTCGGGCAGAGCGCTGGCTGCCTCCTGCAGGCGGCAGATCTGGTCGTAGGTACGGCCGTCAGACCCGCACAGTGGGCGCTGCGAGCGGCAGGCACACAGCGGCTCCGGCTTCTCTCCTCGGTTCTGCTCGCTGCCTGCGTCTAGTCGGCACTCGAGCTGCTGACCGCAGCGCCCATAGAAGTGAGCGCTGGGGTCCAGGTCGCAAAGCTGGCCCTCCAGGTTGCCGCATTCCCAGCAGCAGCCGCACACATCCCGCACCCGGCCAGCCAGGCAGCCCCGAGGCGCCAGGCACTCATCCGGCCGGCAGGGAGGACAGCCCTCGCCCTCTGCCAGCAGCCGCAGCCAGCCTCGCCTCAAGTAATCTCGGCCTGCGGACGGCCTCCCGTTAGTCGGGGGCGGGGTCCACACCACCAGCAGTAGTAGGAACAGGGGCAGCGCCAAGGAAGCTGCAGCATGGTTAGCGGGAAGCCCTGTGCGCACTCGGAGCATCAGTGTGTAGGTGACACCCTGCCAGGGAGGGAAGCCGGGACCGAGGGTCAGAAATAATGCCCAGGCTGAAAGGCCAGCCTCACTGCTCCTAGTAACAAAGCTTGACTCTAGCGCGGCCCGCTACGTTGGCACGAACCAGACGCCCGGCACAGGCCTGGTGACTCTAGAGGTTAACCAGCTATGCCAGTTGACAATGTATGGGGCTGGGCAGTAAAATCAGAAGTGATAAAGCATGTTCGCAGACACATCACCACCACCACCGCCGCCAGTACCAGTTCCACCCAACTGTGATGCGCTTTTGCCCCAGAGATGGATGGAAAAGAATGACACCCAAAGTAAGAAGTTCAAAGTGGGGTGTGCGATAGGGAGGAGGTTCCTCCTTTCATGTAACCAAAGGCCCGGGAACTCACCTAGTGCCTTGGACTAGCCCTTCCTAGCAGCTGTGATTTCCAATCCCAGAGAGCCAGTAGGGGAACGAATGAAAACAGTCTCGTGCACAACTAGCTGGACTCGTGGGCCGAGAGTCCTCAGGCTAGGATTCCGAGAGCATCTCCTCCGCCCCCTCTCCCCGCCTCTCGACGTCGCATACCCGCCTTCTTCCCAGCTGCACAGAGACCCTCCCGGGGCCATTTATTTCCAACCTGGCTCAGAGTCACAATGAGAGCACAGATCAGCCGTAATCAGACACCGAAGCTGGGAAAGGAAGAGTGTGAGGACCGGAGAACTGAGTAGAGGGGTAGCTGGGGAGCTGAGTCTGGGCGGTCCCATGTGACTTCACAGTGCCTTGACAGCTGCAGAATGGGAAGAAGTTCTGGTGCCAAGAAAGTATTATTACCCCGCTAAGCAGGGTGGGCCAACCTCGTCTGCCCGTAGCCCTTGGGCCGGCTTCCTCCCGGACGGCTGTAGCCGTGTCCACCCAGTCTCTCCACCGAGGCCCGTACCAGTCTAGGCGTTTCCATCCCACGTCCCACATCCCGCTATTAGGGCAGGTGCTTCCACCCACGGGTGAGCCCAGTAATTAGATGTTGGAACTGAGTAGTGGCCGCAGAGCGGCCGGCGAGCCCCTCCCCGCAGGGCGTCGTTCCGGGTCCGGATTACAGGTTACAAATTTGAGAATGTCGGGACCAAAACGTTCAGTCTCCCACCAACGCCACCGTGGCACTTCGGGCTGGCTGCCGGGAGGAGAGCATCCCTGGACGCCCGCCCACTAAGCCCGGGTAGGCCAGGCTCCCCCGCCTCGGCTGGCCCGGGCCGGCTACCAAAGCCACGTTTATGGAGATCTTGGAGGCGGAAACACAGCACGTAGCTAGGCTCCGCCCAGCGCGCAGCCTCGGCCGCGCGTGCGGACTAACGCTTGAAGGATGGGTGAGGGGGAGTGTGAGCTCTCGGCGGCGCTTGCGCACTGGGTCCGCGCAGTCGCGCTCTCTGCCGCGGCCTGAGACTCTACCAGAGCTGGTCTGAACCCGGCCTAGCCCTTCTCCTAGGAACTCCGGAACAGCATCGATGCCATCGGGGTCCTGACGAGGTTGGCGAGAGCAGCACTGGGTCATCTGCCTCTCCGACAGCAAAGGAACGAGAAGCGAACTTCACGCGAGGTTTCGGAAGTGTCGCGAGAACCAGAACGGGAAACTCAGACTTTCCAAAGGAAAAGTCCGCGGGTTTTGAAACGGCGCAAGCAGCCAGCCACTGGGATAGTTATAGGTGATCACTCGGCCTGAGGGATGAAAGGTTGAGCTGGGGCCAGAAGTGAACAGAGAACTGCAGAATGCCTAGGAAAAGGCAGAAGGAGGTCCTGCGTAGTAGGTCCTTTGTAGTGGAGGGACAGAGCCATTCGGGGTGGTCCCTATCCCGGACTGACAGAACACGCTGGGGCTGGAGCTTCCTCCCGGAGTTCCAGAGCCAGAGCGATCCAAGGGCTCTCGATGAATAGCTGTGAGAGCCTAAGGCCTGGAGCCGTCATTAAAATAACCAAGTCCACGGACCTAGATACTCATATTTCAGGTTATCGTAGCCGGTGTTGGTCTTTGCTGTGCTTTAAGTCTCGTAATGTGAATCATGCCTGACTCGCCACTGTAGTTTGTAAATCTACCCGCGATTGACATGAAAGTAAACTCTTGGCAAGTGTGTGTGCATTAAATGACTTCCTGACAACAAAGTCAATTTGAACCTGAATTTTGTCACTAGTGGGAAACACCACCAGATCGTCGATGGGGAAGGAGCGCCCTCTGGTGGGGTTGCAGTGGGAGAGGAGGCTATGGCCGCGCATACTGGCACCAAGTTGACCATACATACTAGGGATGCTCTTAAACTATGGTGCTAGTTTCGGCAGCACATATACTAAAATTGGAACGATACAGAGATTAGCATGGCCCCTGCGCAAGGATGACACGCAAATTCGTGAAGCGTTCCATATTTTTAAACAAATCGAGCGACACAAGAAGATGATCAAGAAACTAAAACATCAGGAATAATGCACACAGTTCCACACAGTGGGCCCATAGCTTTGCCCACTGCTATAGAGACATAGTTCTGATTAACATTTGGTCTGTGTGTTACTAACAGATAATAAATTGTCAGTAAAAAAAATAAAAAAACTATTGTTAACGGCTTTGCGTTGCTGGCAATCACACCCAGGGCTTTCTACATGATGAACATGAGCTCTTTCCATGAGCTGCATCTCCAATGCAGTAATTAGAAGGGAATTTGTTTGCATAAGACAATTTAAGGGCCTAGCTACACATGGTTATAGTCCCATCATCTGGTACCCTATCCAGTAAGGCTTCAAAACACATTAAACATCAACTGCGTGCATCAGAAATAGCAAAAGGTTTTACACAGTCATACTTTGAAAATGTTGACTTGGTTTGACCAGCTTCTGAGAGAGGGAGAGAGAACAAACGAAGCAGGAGGCAGTACCCTTTGCATGTCCATGACGGAGGGAGAGAGAACGAGAAGGTGGCATCCTTTGTGTGACCATAGTGAACGAGAAGGCGGCATCCTTTGTGTGACCATAATGGAGGCAAGATTTACCTAAACTTGTGATGATTCATTTTTTGCTAAACATTGTGTGCATGAAGTATCTGTGTGAGAGTGCAGTGCATGCATGCCATGGCACACATGCGGCAATCATAGGACAATTTTCAGGAGTCACATCTCTTCTTCCATTGTGGGTTCCTAGGACTGAACTCAAGTCATCAGCTGTGCACAGCAAGCACCCTTCCCTGCTGAGCCATCTCGCCAGTATCTAATCTCCCCCCCATGTTTATTGTCTATACATGTATGTATGTGGGAACATGCCACAGCACACCTGTGTGGAGGTCAGAGGACAACCTGTGGAAATATATTTTTCCCTTTCTACCATGTGGGCTTTAGGGATAGAACTCAGGTTGACAATCTTGGTGGCAAATGCCTCACCACTGAGCCATCTGTCCAGGACCTGGGTTCTAGCACCTACATGGCAGCTAACAGTAACTTCATTTACATACATGCAGGCAAAATACACTTAAAATAGAAAAATAAATTTTAATTTTAAAAATACTAAAGCTGGGCATAGTGGCGCACGCCTTTAATCCTAGCACTTGGGAGGCAGAGGCAGGCGGATCTTTGTGAGTTCCAGACCAGCCTAGTCTACAGAGTGAGTTCCAGGACAGCTGGGACTACAGGGAGACCCTGTCTCGAGAAAAAAAAAAAAAAGACAACAACCCATACACACAAATGGGCTGTAGAGATAACTCAACAAGTTGTAGCACTGACTGCTCTTGCAGACGGACCAGGTTGATTCCCAGCACCACCATGTGTGGCTAGAACCATTCTTAGGCCGGGGTCGTGGCCAACAACCTTTATACGAGCAATGGAGGCAGAGAGCAAGAGACGGTCTCTGTGAGTTCGAGGCCAGCTGGTCTACATTAAGTGACGCTCCAGGCCTCTGGAATACAGGGAGACCCAAAAAAAAACTAAAAAAAAAAAAAAAACCTGTGCAAAAAAACCAAACAACAACAACAACAAAAACACCCTTTCTCTCAAGTTGGTTTTGGATCAGTGTTTGGTCCAGCACTTGAGGCAACTAGACCGCGACCCTGTACAGGTTGTCAATATAATCATCTCATTGGTCTTACCCACAGGAAACGATCACACTAGTATTTACAAGACATGCACACACATAACCCACATCGAGAAAAAGAGATGAGGAGATAGAAAGAGAGAAAGAGATGAGGGGTTTGGAGAGGTGATGGCCTCAGCAATTAAGAAAACACTGACGCTCTTGCAGAGGCCCTGGGTTGATTCCCAGCATTCACATTGCCGCTAACACTTGTCCTTAACCTCTGTTCCAGGGGAATCTGACACATTTTCTGATTCTCCAAGGGAGCTGCACGACACCGGCCCACTTTAACCTACATGCAAGAAATACACATCATACCACATAAAAGTTAAAAAAAAAAAGAAACGGGCTGAGTGATGTGTTCGGTGGTTAAAAGCACTCTACTATACAAGCTAACCACTTGGGTTAGACTCTCCAGAGGGGGGCAGAATCAAGTGTATCCGAGCTTGTCCTCTGATCTGATCTTCACAGTGGCACACATGCTACTTTCTCAAACAACATACTAACATTATCACAACAATACTACTTTTAAATTTTAATTTTATTTTATTTATTTTTTAAACTTTTTTATTAATTTATATTTATGTATGTTATGAATTACTGCCCATGCTGCTACAGTTTGTGCACCCATGTCGGTGCAACTGCCCACGGAGGTCAGAAGAGAGGGTTCTCGGATTCCCTGGAAACTGGAGTTCTACGCTGGAATTGAGCTTCAGACCAGTTTCGGCTGCCATGTGGGTGCTGGGGATCGAACCGTTTGGGTCCTCTGATAGAGCAGTCGGTGCTCTTAACCGCTAGGCCATCTCTCCAGCCCTAAATAATTTAATTTTAAAGAATTTATTGGATAATATTCTTTATTCTTTTTTACTTTTTTTTTTTTTTTTTTTTTTTTTTTTTTTTTCTCGAGCAGGGGTTCTCCTGTAGTCCCAGCTGTCCCTGGAACTCCCTCTGTCAGACAGGCTGGTCTCGAAACCTCACAAGAGATCGCCTTGCCTTCTGCCTCCCAAGTGCTAGGATTAAACCGCCACTATGCCCAGATTAGAAAAATATTTTTAAAATTAAAAATTTATTTTTCTATTTTAAGTGTAATATCTTGCACTTGAAGTATGTTAAATGAACTTACTGTTAGATGCATGTCAGTAGCTAGAACCACCCAGGTCCTGGACAGATGGCTCAGTTGTGAGGGAATTGCACAAGATTGTCAAACATCTGAGTTCTATCCCTAAGCCCACATGGTAAAAGGGAAAAATATATTTCCACAGGTTTGTCTCTGACCTCCACACAGGTGTCTGTGGCCATGTTCACATACATACCTGTATAGCAATAAACATGGGGGAGATTAAGATACTGGCGAGATGGCTCATCATGGAAGGAGCATGTGCTTGCAAAGCTGAGTGACTTGAGTTCAGTCCTAGGAACCCACAATGGAAGGAGAGATGTGACTCCTGAAAATTGTCCTATGATGCCCATGTGCTGCATGGCATGCCTGCACTGCACTCTCTACACAGATACTTCATGCACACAATGTTTAGCAAAAAATGAATCATCACAAGTTTAGGTAAATCTTGCCTCCATTATGGTCACACAAAGGATGCCGCCTTCTCGTTCACTATGGTCACACAAAGGATGCCACCTTCTCGTTCTCTCTCTCAGTCATGGACATGCAAAGGGTTGCCTCTGCTCTCGTTTGTCTCTCCCTCTCTCAGAAGCATGGTCAACCAAGTCAACATTTTCAAAGTATGACTGTGTAAAACCTTTTGCTATTTCTGATGCACGCAGTTGATGTTTAATGTGTTTTGAAGCCTTACTGGATAGGGTACCAGATGATGGGACTATAACCATGTGTAGCTAGGCCCTTAAATTGTCTTATGCAAACAAATTCCCTTCTAATTACTGCATTGGAGATGCAGCTCATGGAAAGAGCTCATGTTCATCATGTAGAAAGCCCTGGGTGTGATTGCCAGCAACGCAAAGCCGTTAACCTAGTTTTTTATTTTTTTTACTGACAATTAATATTATCTGTTGTAACACAACAGAGCAAATGTTAATCAGAACTATGTCTCTATAGCAGTGGGGGCAAAGCTATGGCCCACTGTGTGGAACTGTGTGCATTATTCCTGATGTATTTAGTTTCTTGATCATCTTCTTGTGTCGCTCGATTTGTTAAAAATATGGAAAAGCTTCACGGCAATTTGCGTGTCGTCCTTTCGCAGGGGGGTGATGCTAATCTCGTATCGTTCCAATTTTGTATATGTGCTGCCGAAACTAGCACATAGATTTAAGAGCATTCTAGTATGTATGGTCATTTTGTAGCCAGTATGCGCGGCATAGCCTCCTCTCCACCTGGCAACCCCACCAGAGGGCGCTCCTTCCCATCGACGATCTGGTGGTGTTTCACTAGTGCAAAATATCAGGTTCAAATTGACTTTGTTGTCAGGAAGTCATTTAATGCACACACACTTGCCAAGAGTTTACTTTCATGTCAATCGCGGGTAGATTTACAAACTACAGTGGCGAGTCAGGCATGATTCACATTACGAGACTTAAAGCACAGCAAAGACCAACACCGGCTACGATAACCTGAAATATGAGTATCTAGGTCCGTGGACTTGGTTATTTTAATGACGGCTCCAGGCCTTAGGCTCTCACAGCTATTCATCGAGAGCCCTTGGATCGCTCTGGCTCTGGAACTCCGGGAGGAAGCTCCAGCCCCAGCGTGTTCTGTCAGTCCGGGATAGGGACCACCCCGAATGGCTCTGTCCCTCCACTACAAAGGACCTACTACGCAGGACCTCCTTCTGCCTTTTCCTAGGCATTCTGCAGTTCTCTGTTCACTTCTGGCCCCAGCTCAACCTTTCATCCCTCAGGCCGAGTGATCACCTATAACTATCCCAGTGGCTGGCTGCTTGCGCCGTTTCAAAACCCGCGGACTTTTCCTTTGGAAAGTCTGAGTTTCCCGTTCTGGTTCTCGCGACACTTCCGAAACCTCGCGTGAAGTTCGCTTCTCGTTCCTTTGCTGTCGGAGAGGCAGATGACCCAGTGCTGCTCTCGCCAACCTCGTCAGGACCCCGATGGCATCGATGCTGTTCCGGAGTTCCTAGGAGAAGGGCTAGGCCGGGTTCAGACCAGCTCTGGTAGAGTCTCAGGCCGCGGCAGAGAGCGCGACTGCGCGGACCCAGTGCGCAAGCGCCGCCGAGAGCTCACACTCCCCCTCACCCATCCTTCAAGCGTTAGTCCGCACGCGCGGCCGAGGCTGCGCGCTGGGCGGAGCCTAGCTACGTGCTGTGTTTCCGCCTCCAAGATCTCCATAAACGTGGCTTTGGTAGCCGGCCCGGGCCAGCCGAGGCGGGGGAGCCTGGCCTACCCGGGCTTAGTGGGCGGGCGTCCAGGGATGCTCTCCTCCCGGCAGCCAGCCCGAAGTGCCACGGTGGCGTTGGTGGGAGACTGAACGTTTTGGTCCCGACATTCTCAAATTTGTAACCTGTAATCCGGACCCGGAACGACGCCCTGCGGGGAGGGGCTCGCCGGCCGCTCTGCGGCCACTACTCAGTTCCAACATCTAATTACTGGGCTCACCCGTGGGTGGAAGCACCTGCCCTAATAGCGGGATGTGGGACGTGGGATGGAAACGCCTAGACTGGTACGGGCCTCGGTGGAGAGACTGGGTGGACACGGCTACAGCCGTCCGGGAGGAAGCCGGCCCAAGGGCTACGGGCAGACGAGGTTGGCCCACCCTGCTTAGCGGGGTAATAATACTTTCTTGGCACCAGAACTTCTTCCCATTCTGCAGCTGTCAAGGCACTGTGAAGTCACATGGGACCGCCCAGACTCAGCTCCCCAGCTACCCCTCTACTCAGTTCTCCGGTCCTCACACTCTTCCTTTCCCAGCTTCGGTGTCTGATTACGGCTGATCTGTGCTCTCATTGTGACTCTGAGCCAGGTTGGAAATAAATGGCCCCGGGAGGGTCTCTGTGCAGCTGGGAAGAAGGCGGGTATGCGACGTCGAGAGGCGGGGAGAGGGGGCGGAGGAGATGCTCTCGGAATCCTAGCCTGAGGACTCTCGGCCCACGAGTCCAGCTAGTTGTGCACGAGACTGTTTTCATTCGTTCCCCTACTGGCTCTCTGGGATTGGAAATCACAGCTGCTAGGAAGGGCTAGTCCAAGGCACTAGGTGAGTTCCCGGGCCTTTGGTTACATGAAAGGAGGAACCTCCTCCCTATCGCACACCCCACTTTGAACTTCTTACTTTGAGGTGTCATTCTTTTCCATTCCCAATCTCTGGGGCAAAAGCCGACACAGTAGGGTTGAAACTGGTACTGGCGGCGGTCTGGTGGTGGTGATGTGTCTGCGAACATGCTTTATCACTTCTGATTTTACTGCCCAGCCCCATACATTGTCAACTGGCATAGCTGGTTAACCTCTAGAGTCACCAGGCCTGTGCCGGGCGTCTGGTTCGTGCCAACGTAGCGGGCCGCGCTAGAGTCAAGCTTTGTTACTAGGAGCAGTGAGGCTGGCCTTTCAGCCTGGGCATTATTTCTGACCCTCGGTCCCGGCTTCCCTCCCTGGCAGGGTGTCACCTACACACTGATGCTCCGAGTGCGCACAGGGCTTCCCGCTAACCATGCTGCAGCTTCCTTGGCGCTGCCCCTGTTCCTACTACTGCTGGTGGTGTGGACCCCGCCCCCGACTAACGGGAGGCCGTCCGCAGGCCGAGATTACTTGAGGCGAGGCTGGCTGCGGCTGCTGGCAGAGGGCGAGGGCTGTCCTCCCTGCCGGCCGGATGAGTGCCTGGCGCCTCGGGGCTGCCTGGCTGGCCGGGTGCGGGATGTGTGCGGCTGCTGCTGGGAATGCGGCAACCTGGAGGGCCAGCTTTGCGACCTGGACCCCAGCGCTCACTTCTATGGGCGCTGCGGTCAGCAGCTCGAGTGCCGACTAGACGCAGGCAGCGAGCAGAACCGAGGAGAGAAGCCGGAGCCGCTGTGTGCCTGCCGCTCGCAGCGCCCACTGTGCGGGTCTGACGGCCGTACCTACGACCAGATCTGCCGCCTGCAGGAGGCAGCCAGCGCTCTGCCCGAAGCCAACCTCACTGTGGTGCATCCAGGGCCCTGCGAATCGGGTATGCTAGGCTCAGAGCACTTACTCCAGGACTTGGGGTTCCTACAGGCACAGGCTTATCGATCCCCTACGGCAGGGTGAAAAGATGAGGCCGTGAAGGCTCGGGCCCTCAGAGGCTGCTGACTTAAAATGCAGGTGGAGATTTATTGGCAGGTTTAATGTGCTCAACTGTTCGAAAGCCCTACCCTGGCAGGGACCAGCCCTCTGAGGGAACAGGCACATAGCCAATGAGCTGGGTCAAAAATTGAAAAGGACCCCCCCCCCCCGATTTTACCGACAGATTGCTGAAGCCAGGCAGAGGGATTCCTGTGAGATGCCTGTTAACCCAGGCTCCAAGGCTCCAGCCTGGTGCTTTCTCCAGCATAGGGATTAGTGACACTTGGGGCACCCCCCCCCCCCATCCTCTACGGACCTTGGAGGGCTATTAAGCCTGGGTTTTCTTTGGCTGGCTTTTCACTTCTTCAGTCCCTACTCCTCTTCCCCAAAGTCCTGGCTAGGCTGCTGNTTTTTTTTTTTTTTTTCATTTATAAGGTACAGACCATCTTTGGGGGAACTTGGGGCAGGAACCTGGAGGCACAGACCATGGAGGAATGCTGATTACTGGCTTGATTCTCTGGCCTGTATTCAGCCTGCTTGCTTTCTTTTAAATATTTTACCTATTCTTTTTTATTTTATATGTATGAATATATTATTTGCATATAGGTAGGTGCAGTGTTAGAAGAGTGCATTGGATCCGCTAGAACTGGAGTCGTGGGTGGTTATTAGTCACCATATGGGTGCTGGGAACAATACCTGGGTCCTCTGCAAGAACAAACAGTGCTCTGAACCACAGAGCCCCCTGCCCCAGCCTGTTTTCTTATACAATACAGGATCGCCTGTCCAGGGACGGCATCACCCACAGTGAGCTGGGCCTCTCACATCACTCAACAGTCAGGAAAATGCTCCGCAGATGTGTCTACAAGCCTACTCCAATAGAAGAAATTCCCCAGTTGAGGTTCTCTCTCCCCAGGTGTGTCAAGTTGACAACGCTATCCTATACAGTCTCTTATTCCTTCTGCTAGGTTCCTAAATTTCTTCCCTGCCCAAGACTCTATCCTGAGCATCACCACAATACACCAAATTGATTGATCCAGGGAAGAGACCATGAGAGGCTCCAACATGCATCACATCTTGGCTCCCAGAAAGAAAAAAAATGCATGTATAAAAAGCTCAGAGAAATCTTTCAAATCAATCTTTCATTGACTCTGTTTGGATGAGTGCTCAATAAGAATCAGTCATAAGACTGACTGGCCACTGTGAACCACAAATCTCCCCTTTCAGAAGTAGTCAATGCCCCACTCATTCACCAAAGGTTACTTAAGGATGATCTCTTTTTATTTTTTATTTATTTTTATTTTTATTTTTGTCTTTTCGAGACAGGGTCTTCCTGTAGCCCCAGCTGTCCTGGAACTCACTCTGTAGACCAGGCTGGCCTTGAACTCACAAAGATCCGCCTGCCTCTGCCTCCCAAGTACTAGTATTGAAGGCATGCGCCACCACGCCCTGCCAGGATAATTTCTTTTTAAAGAAAGGATGATTTCTTTTTTTATTTTTTATTTTTGTATGTGTATGAATGTACTGTCTGCATGTAGGTTTGTGCACCCGTGTCGTGTGATGCTGCGGAGGTCAGAAGAGGGTGTCGGATTCCCCTGGAACTAGAGTTCTCCTGGAGTTGGAGTTACAGACGGTTCTTAGCCGCCATGTGGGTGCTGGGGATCGAAACTGGGTCCTCTGCAAGAGCAATCGGCGCTCCTAACCACTAGGCTATCTCTCCAGCCCCAGGATGATTTCTTTTTAAAGATGGTTCTCAGCTGCCATGTGGGTGCTGGGGATCAAACCCGGGTCCTCTGCAAGAGCAGTTGGCTCTCTTAACCACTAGGCCATCTCTCCAGCCCCTACTTAGGATGATTTCTACACAATCATATGTGTCTGTGCCTGAGGAAGTGAGCTTTTGGCTGGCATACAATGCAAATGCCTAGGAGCAAGCTGCATCCAATGAGAAAACTGGAGGGGAAATACCCTCACGTCCTTTTCTTTTCACGGTGATTCTGAGGTGTGTTCTGAGCCTCAGATGTTCTAGGTAGTGGCTCATTCATTAATGCACGTTTTATTTTGTTTTCCTTCCCCTCTCCTTCCCTTTCCCTCACTGTGTTTTCTGGAATAATATGTTAGAAATTTAGTTCTTGGATAGCAGAACCTAGACAACCTCTATGGCTGGGGATATGCTGCCTCACATATAGAGAGCCACGGGTTTATTCCTAGCATCGAAAATTAAATCCTTGAAGACAACACTTGTAAAGGAAGGAGGCCATATTCTTGAGAACTCAACCAAGACCATAGGGGTCAGGAAGAGATTTTGGACTCCATTTATGTTTGTGACAATATCCAACTCACATCCCACTCCAACCTTTGCTCTTCAGATGAAATGGAGTGTAATCTAGGCTTCTGCAGAGAGTTGGGAAATCAGTGAACATTCAGGCTTCCCCAGCACTGCCCAGTTTGTTGACACCAAGGAACATCTGGCAAGCATGTGCTTAGAACTACAAGCAGAGAACAGTGAGTGTTTTCTTAAAGGGCTGAGGAAAACTAAATCATCTTAATCTACTTGGTTAGGCAACAATGCACAGGGAGAATTCTGGTTCCCCAAGAACAACCGACTGGAACTGGTACAATGCCAAACATGTGCACAAGTTCCTAATATACATCAACATTCTCAGCTTCATAAAACCTTGCGTTACTTTGTGCCTTTTCTTTTTTTTTTTTTTTTTTAAGGCGTGCACCACCTTTTAAAAGGTGTGCACACTGGGCGTGGTGGCGCACGCCTTTAATCCTAGCACTTGGGAGGCAGAGGCAGGCGGATCTTTGTGAGTTCAAGGTCAGCCGGTCTACAGAGTGAGTTCCAGGACAGCTTGGGGCTACAGGGAAAAAAAAAAAAAAAAAAAAAAAAAAAAAAAAAAAAGGTGTGCTCTACCATGCCTGGTTTAAAGACGGTTCTTAGCTGCCATGTGGGTGCTGGGTATTGAACCCAGGTTCTCTGCAAGAGCAGTCAGTGCTCCCAACAACTGAGCTATTTCTCCAGCCCCACTTTGTGCCTTTTCTGTCATTTTCCCCAAGGCTCAGGCACAGGAAGAGAGGTAACAAAAGGTGGCAAGCAAGCAGAATGATGCTCCATAAACTTTCTGCTTGCCATGTGCCCCCCCCCGCCTTTAGAGGGATGCAAGTGAGGAACTCATTGAGCATAATCATTGAAATTGAGGACACAAAGAGTGCAAATCTATGCAGCTTTAAATTTGGGACTGAGGTCTGTGACATGAGACTTGATGTTTTTTGTTTGTTTGTTTGTTTGGGGGGTTTTTTTGGTCTTTTTGAGACAGGGTCTCTCTATAGCTCCAGCTGTTTTGGAACTCACTATGTAGACCAGGCTGGCCTTGAACTCACAAAGATCCTGCCTGCTGGGATTAAAGGCTTCCACAGGCCTTTAGGACCTAGGCTTCCACAGGGTGGAGAGATGGCTGAGTAGTTAACAGTATACAGGGCTCTTCCAAAGGACCTGGGTTCTATTCCCAGCACTCCTGTCACCTAGCTCACAGCTACTTGTAACTCCAGTTCCCCGGTATATGGTGCCCTCTTCTGGCCTGCATGGGCAATGGCATGCATGTGGCATACAAACACACACAAATACACATAAATAAAATTAAAACAAAATCTTTGAGAGGCTGGAGAAGTTCATAATATACATTAAGGGCTCAGTGGTTGAGAGCACTGACTGCTCTTGCAGAAGACCTGAGTTTGATTCCCAGCACCCACATGGTAGCTAACAACTCTCTGGAACTCCAGTTCCAGAGGATCTAACGCCCTCTTCTGACCTCTGAGAGCACTGCACAATGTGGGTGCATGTATGCATATGCAGGCAATATACTCATATGCATAAAATAAAAATAAAATGTTTTTTAAAAACACCAAATCTTTTTTTTTTTTTTTGGTCTTTTTGAGACTGGGTCTCCCTTTAGTCCCAGCTGGCCTGGAACTCACTATGTAGAATAGACTGGCCTCGAACTCACGGAAATCTGCCTGCCTCTGCTTTCTGAGTGCTGGAATTAAAGGTGTGTGCCACCATGCCTGGCATAAAAAACACTAAGTCTTTAAAAAAAAAAAAAAAAAGGAATCGGGGTTTCAGCTTCCAGAATCAGTTTTGCTGGCAGCTACAGCCCGTCTGCATGTTTCTGGAAATGAGGGTGAATTCAGCCTTTGGACAGATTGCATTTGGCACAGTGTTTAAGTTTTGCTGAAACTGCCAATATTTAAACATGGATAAATTTGTATATCCAAATTTTGGGGTCATAATTGTCAGGTCAAGATGTTTAGAGAGTTCTTAAGGAGAACTCCCAGTGCTGAGCTAAGGAGGTTTGAAAAATCAGATCTAATATCTAAGTTGCCAATGCTGCCAGATTGTTTTAATAATAAACAACAAAATGGGAGAATTGATTCCATCAACAACAAAGAAAGAAACTTAGGAAGTTAGCTTAGTTGATCAAGTGCTTCCCAAACAAACACGAGGACCCGACTCAGTCCCCATCACTCATGTGAAAAGCTAAGCATGGCTGCACATGCTTGTAATCCCAGCACTGGTGAAGTAGAGACAGAAGAATCCCTGGGACTCACTGACTGGCCAGTTTAATTGGCAAGCCTCAGCCAGGCGTGGTGGCGCACACCTTTAATCCTAGCACTTGGGAGGCAGAGGCAGGCGGATCTTTGTGAGTTCAAGGCCAGCCTGGTGTACAGAGTGAGTTCCAGGACAGCTGGGGCTACAGGGAGACCCTGTCTCGAAAAGACAAAAAAAAAAAAAAATTGGCAAGCCTTGGGTACCACTGAGAGTCCTTGTCTCTTGAGAGAGGGGGGCGGGGGGGAGGCACATTAGGCATGGTAATGCACACCTGTAACCCCAGCACTTGGGAGGCAGAGGCAGGTGGATCTCTGTGAGTTCAAGCCTGGTCTACATAGTGAGTTCCAGGCCAGCTGGGGCTACAGGGAGATTCTGTCTCAAAAAGAAAAAAGGAAAGAAAAGAAAAGAGAAAAGTGGATAGTACTTGAGAAATGACCTGAGGTTGACTTCTAATCCACATACCACACAAAAAAAGGTGAGTACTCCTTGCTATTTCAGATAAAACTGGCCCTCTCCAGCCTATATCAGTCCTTACCTGGCCTGCTTCCCTCTAAGATTCCCGGGAGATCTCCCAAGACCACCTGAACCACAGCTCTCTTCACAATAGTAAGGAGCTGGAACCAACCCAAATGCCCCTCAACTGACAAGTAGATAGAGAAAATGTGGTACATCTACACAATGATGTTCTAATGCAGCAGTAAAGAAAGATGACATCATGAGCTTTGCAGGAAAATGGCTGGAGCTAGAAGACATCATGCTGAGTGAAGTAACACAGTCCCAGAAAAACAAACGACAAATGGTATCCCTCATCTGTGGATGCTAATGCCAATTACCTAGTTGTAAGTATTTCTTGTGCACAGCCCCTTGAGCTTTTGTCCAAGTAGTTGGGAGTGATGCATATTGGAAACAACAACAACAGAAAGGACTGCATCAAAGAACTGACTGAAACAGTGAACTTCTGCTCAAAACAGCCAACTTCCACAGGGAGAATTTTGAGAAAGACTGAGAAAGAGATGAAAAGAGTTTGGCAGAATACATGAGCTCTGGTGGGGTGGGGGGATAGGGTGGGGGACATGGGTCTAAATTTAATAATCTTGTACAGAATATATATAAAAAAATAATAAAAAGAAAAAAAAATTCCCACCTGCCCATGTAGTCTTAGCACTTATGTTCCTTGAACTAGTTGGATCCTTGGCCCTTAACATTGCAGTAGTAATAATGGCAAATAGTCGCAATGCACCAGGCACTCTGGCAAGGAATGCACATATATTAGCTTGTTTCATATTTGTTAAACCTTGCAAGGTGGGATTACTAACTTTATTTTTATTTTTAGATGAGAAAGCTAAGGCTCAGACCCCTAGACAAGTTTGCCCCGTGTTGCACTGGTTAGTGAACAGCAGAGCTGAGACTTAAACTTGCGGCTGCCCAGATCTAAGTCATCACACTTTCCTGACATTAGTACTACTTACTTGTCAGCCTTGACTTTACTGCAATTGGAATCAAAACTGTAGTAAATGTTTATAAAGACCTCAAGCTGCTAAGGTGTAGAGATCCAGGAGCAATTGTACCCAGATGTAGAGGATTAGGACGTGGGAAAGTGAAGAGGAACATTGTGGATCACAGACCCTCAGCACCTGAGGTCAAAGTGCTTCAGCTTGGAGCCAAGAGAAGGCTAAGGGTGTGGCTTTTGCCTACTTTACCAGGAGCCTTGGATTTTGAGCCTTAGTACTGAAATTTTTGAGAAAAGGGGACAGGAAGGATAGCATCCTTATCTCTAGCTGAGCCTGGTGACACAGGCCTGTAATCCAGCTAGATGCCTTTGCAAGACGGGTTCATCCATTTTAGGAGTAAATAGCTAGAGAGAGAAGACCTAAAGGGCCTCTGTCTTGTGCATTTCGTTATGATGAGAAGAGAAATGAGGAAAAGGCTTGTCCAGAAGCACCCTGTTCCGAGGCCGGTCAGGTTGGTGGCTGGTAGGCCAAACCCCGGTTTTGGCCAGTATCCCGCATCAAAGGCCTGGAGCGCCCTCCGGTGGAGGCCAAGAGTGGCGCAGGCGGGTGGCGGTGCGGGTCAGGGAAGCCCGTTCTGGGAGCTCTGGGAGCTCAGGCCAGGCGGGTGCGCCCCTTTTCCACCTGCGTTAGGGCACCCCGCCCGAGGGGAGAATAGGAGGGAGTCCAAGGCGGGTCGGATTCCCAGCCAGCTCCCGCCTCACAGGAGGCGGCCCATTATCCGGCGTCGTTAAAGAGCAATTAGATGGAAATTAAGCCGAGAACAAGTATTGATTATCTCATTAAGGCCGGGGGAGCCCGCTTTGACGGAGAGAGTTTACCGTCGCTCACCCCATTATCTACAAGGTGAAAGCCTGCGGTCATCAACATCCAATGATGTATCGATCTTCCCCCTCCCATCCCCAAATCCATTCCTGACCCTCCATCTTAGAGTAAGTGGGTTCTAGAGAGATGACACAAGGGGTGTGAAGAGAGAGAGAAGAGCGTGCACACGCATCCACACCCGCACACTCCCGTAGCTCTTTCTCTTTGGCTTCAGTATTTTTCCTTGATACCACTCCCATGGGGGGAGACCAAAGACAGTTCGCAAGGCTACAAAATTGGAAAGAGGAAATGCCCCAAGTTTAACATTCAAGGAAAAGAAACCAGTGTTGTCTTTTCTATTTTTTTAGGACTGTCGAGACTGGCCTCCAACTTCTGGCCTCCACTACTGTGTTCAGAGTTGAGATTTAGTGGAAAGAATTTTCTTTTAACAGACTGTAAGGCATTCTATAGACCTTAAATCCTAACCTGGGAAGGAGAAGAAAAGGCTTGGGTCTTGGTTGACAGACCGATGGTCAATCGCTTAGGGTCTCACCATCATGGCCAAAGGGGGACTACTTTGCAGGCTCCCCAAGGCTTAGGCACTTCCTGAGTCAAAAAGAAAATCAGTGTTGGAGAAAAAGTTGTTTTCATCCTAGCTTTTCTTCTAGCTGGCTGTGTGGGCTCAGACAAATTATGGTTTGTGGTTTTTTTTTCTAGACCATTTAAAAATAAGGTTGGAGCTGGGCTTGGTGGCACACACCTTTAATTCCAGCTCTCAGGAGACAGAGGCAGGTGGCTCTCTGTGAGTTTGAGGTCAGCCTAGTCTATATTTCAAGTTCCAGGCCAGTTGGAGCTACAGGGAGACCCTGTCTCAAAAATACAATAAATAAATAAATAAAATAAATAAATAGATGATTGGAAGAGCCCCAAGGCTCTTGAGCCCTCAGACAGCATAGTCTGTGACAAGTGCTTAGGTCCCCTGCTGGCAAGCACTGAGGTGCCCCTCACCATGACCTCCAAGAGCTTATGGCCTTACAGGAGAGGAGGTACCAAGCTGATAATCACACCAGTAATTAATAAGAAGCTGGACCAAGCTGGGCATGGTGGCACACGCCTTTAATCCTTGGGAGGCAGAGGCAGGCAGATCTTTGTGAGTTCAAAGCCAGCCTGGTCTACAGAGTGAGTTCCAGGCCAGCTGGGGCTACAGGGAGACCCTGTCTCGACCAAGCACCAAAAAAGAAAACAAAAAAAAATAAAAAAAAAAAAAAAAGCTGGAGAGATGGCTCAATGATTAAGAGGGGCTTCCTGGGGCTGGAGAGATGGCCTAACAGTTAAGAGCTCCTACTGCTCTTCCAGAGGACCAGGGTTCGATCCCCAGCACCCACATGGCAGCTGAGAACCGTCTGTAACTCCAGTTCCAGGGGAATCTGACACCCTCTTCTGACCTCCTCAGCATTGCATGACACAGGTGCACAAACCTGCATTAGACAGTACATTCATACATATACAAAAACAAACTTAAAAAAAGAGGGGCTTCCTGTTCTTCCAGAGGACCAGAGTTCCCTTATCAGTCAGCTCACAACCATCTGTAACACCAGCTCCCCAGTGTCTGATACCCTCTTCGGCCCTTCTAGCCTCTGTTTTTTGTTTTTTATGTGTATGAATGTACTGTCTGCATGTAGGTTTGTGCACCCGGATTGTATCGTGCAATGCCTTGGAAGTCAGAAGAGGGTCTCAGATTCCCCTGGAACTGGAGTTCTCCTTGAATTGGAGTTACAGACGGTTCTCAGCTGCCATGTGGGTGCTGGGGATCAAACCCAGGTCCTCTGCAAGAGCGTCGGCGATCTTAACTGCTAGGCCATCTCGCCAGCCCCCCTAGCCTCTGTTTTTTAAACAAAGCTGATGGCTTTAAAAAATAAATAAAAAGCCAGGCATGGTGGCAGATGTCTTTAATCTTAGTACTAGGGATGCAGAGGGCAGGCAATTTCTGTGCCATTGAGGCCAGCCTGTCTGTTCTACATAGTGAGTTCCAGGGAACCTGGGCCTATGGGAGACCTTGTCTCAAAATTAAATAAGTAAACTCACAGGGATCAAGCAAGCCTGTTGCCCATTCAACACTTAGTTACTGAATGCACACCAGAACTCATGGTGTGCAAAACCAAGGTCCTTCTCCCTACCACTCCCACTCTAGTGGGACAGACATCAGAGATATAATGGCACAAGCGAAAGTACATAAAACGAAAAATGTGTGCAACGAGTACATATGAGAGGAACTGATTTGGGGTAGTTCAAAAATAATCAAGGGGCTCAGCGGTTAAGAGTACTGGCTGCTCTTGCAGAGGACTTCGGTTTGATTCCCACCACCCACATGGCGGCTAACGGACATCTGTAACTGTGGTTCCAGGGGATCCAAGGCCCTCTTCTGGCCCATGGGCATAGCAAGACACAGGTGCATTTATACACATGCAGGCAAAACACTCATACACATAATTAATAGATGATAGATAGATGATAGGTAGATGATAGAGGATAGATAGATAGATGATAGATAGATAGACGGATGCTCAATCGCTTAAGGTCTCAAGTCCTGGAGTTCATGGGAATGCTGAGGGAATCCCCCTGGAGAGCACGTGCTTTCCTCTAAGACCATGTCTTTTCTTGGAGCTCGCTCAAGTCTGAGATGCAGTAGGCAAATCTGAAATTCTTTCTCTACCTTGTTACTGGACTCACCTGAGTTTGAGGTGCGCCATGGGTAGGGGAGGAGGCTGAGAGTGCCTCCAGGTGGTGCGTCCGGCACCGCCTTCTCTGTCTGCGCACTAGAGCTGCGGCGCCCGGGATTCTGGGCTCATCTCCCTGCCCCGGGGCTGGGCAACGATTAATCTTGGTTGACGGTTTCTACGTCCTAATTGGGAAATGGGGGGAGCGGCCCAGACCGCCCTAAAGGTAGAAGCGGCTAATGGGCCTCTTCATCACCGCCAGGAGCGGATCCCCGATGGAGCCCAAGGGCGCTGCAGCAGGTGAGAAGCCGAGCTTGGCGGCGGCCCCTTAATGAAGCTGCCTGGACTGCAGAGCATAGAGACTGGATCCCGGATCCGAGGGAGGGGGGAAGGTCCAAGTGAGACGAAGGTGCCCCCGCCCCCAGCCGACAGCCAGGCTCCAAGATTCAGCTGGGGGTACTCGAGAAGTCCTTCTGGGACACAGTACTGGAGTGAGAGGGAAAAGATGATGACAGACATTGGGTGAGATTTGGGGAAGAAATACCTGGAAGCGGGATCGCCCTGCCATAAACCAGGGCGCAGCACAAAGCGGGCGGGCATTCCACAGTGGCCACGGGTCCCCAGCTCCCTGACTCATACATTAAATACACGGAAGCGCCGGGACTGCGTTGCCACAAACATGAAGACAAAATTTTAAGCTCAAGCAAGAAGGTACCTAGAGATAGTCATAGAAGAAAAATGACCTACAAGGCCAGAGCCCGCAGAATGCAAGAGCACGGTGACAGGAGCAAATGCTTCCCGGCCCTCAAACTCCAGTCTTTCCAAGGCTGGACCACATCCCTATATGTGACTCACTTTCCCTTCTGAGGCAGTTTTCTGGGCTCCCAGCCCTTCAACTCCAAAGCCTGTTTATTCCACAAGCTGTAATCCCATCCCTTCATAGCAGCCGCCACCCCCCCCCCCTTCCTGACTCAAACTGTCCTGCGGGGACTGCCCCCCCCCCCCCCCCCCCC
>VZQC01006100.1:854499-998477 GCA_009823505.1 Rhizomys pruinosus | reverse complement strand
AAAAAAAAAAAAAAAAAACCATGCTGGGCATGGTTGGGCATGCCTTTAATCCCAGCACTCAGGTAGAGGCAGAGGCAGGTGGATCTTTGTGAGTTCAAGTTCAGCCTAGTCTACAAAGTGAGACTTGGCCAGCTGGGACTAAAGGGAGATACTGTCTCAAACACAAACACACACACACACACACATACACACATAAAGAGAATTTGAATGAGCTTGGCATAGTGGCACAAACCTTTAATCCCAGCACTTGGGAGCCAGAGACAGGCAGATCTCAGTGAGTTCAAGGTCAGCCTGATCTACATGGTGAGTTCCAGGCCAGCTGAGGCTACAGGGAGCCTCTGTCTCAAAAAATAAATAAATAAATAAATAAAAATAAATAAAAGGAAGGAAGGAAGGAAGGAAGGAAGGAAGGAAGGAAGGAAGGAAGGAAACAATAATTTGAAAATACCTTTCAGGGGCTGGAGAGATGGTCTAGCAGTTGAGAGTGCCGACTGCTCTTGCAGAGGACCCGGGTTCGATCCCTAGCACCCACATGGTGGCTGAGAACCGTCTGTAACTCCAATTCCAGGAGAACTCCAGTTCCAGGGGAATCCGACGCCCTCTTCTGACCTCCGTTGCATTGCACGACACGGGTGCACAAACCTACATGCAGACAGTACATTCATACACATAAAATAAATAAATAAAATTAAAAAAGAAAATACCTTGCATGGAAGTTTACTACAAAGTTTGCTCCCAGAAGTCATGGTTTAGTAAATGAAAATCCCAGTGCCAGACTGGGGATACCTCTGTATGAATTATTGGTCAGGGAGATGTCAGGTGTCCCCCAACAATTCAGGCATTGACATAGTTCTTGGTTGTCCACCATAACTAAATGGTAAGACCCTTTTGCTGAAGATATCACACACTTTGTTACAAAACATAGAGAAATCAAGCTGGAACTGACCTGGAACCTTCCTCCCTGTTAGTTAGAAGGTGCTATAAAGACCCCTGCCAGGGGGGGAAAGTCAGTGGTCTTATCTAGTGGTGGACCCTCATGCTGCAGTACTGGCCTGCTAGGCAGTATATCCCCACTGGTGCAATAACGGTATAATGATTAATGGGGACAACCGCCCAGTTTTCATGGGATTTGAGGCCCACTGCACAGGAGGGAAGTCATGCTTGGCACTGTAAACCTACTCAAAAAGCTCAAGGACAGAGGTTATGGGCCCTAGGGGAAAATCTACAGCAGGTCACCAGTTAGGGGAGAGTGCTTTCCTGTCATCTCTTTTCCTAATTTCATATCAGGTTCTCAAATGCGAAAATTAGCAGCAAGGCATATCACAGGTCTCTAGGGACAAATCCTAAGTAGTTACAGTCTCCAAGCTGTCTCTACATACTTGCAATTTTCCTGAGAAATCAAAATTTGGTGGGGACAATACTCAAGTTTGGACTTCTGGTTTAAGGGTCGGAACAAAACCCTTTTCTTCATACTTAAGCCAATCAGCTTCAAGCTCCGCCCTCAGGGACTATCTGTGTTGGAGTCCCCTGGAACTGGAGTTCTCCTGGAATTGGAGTTTCAGACGTTTCTCAGCCGCCATGTGGGTGCTGGGGATCGAACCCGGGTCCTCTGCAAGAGCGGTCGGCACTCTTAACCGCTAGGCCATCTCTCCAGCCCCCTCAAGTCTTCTTTTCAAGGGAATGTCCAAAGGCCAAAGCCTCACTGCAGAAAGAGGCTAGACTTGACCCAAGGCTTCAGGTCTTGGTAGGAGGCTGTAGGATGACTGGCAGGATGGAATGGAATTGAAACTGTCCACCTAAGGATCTCTAACTTAATCAAGAATGACTTTGTAGCCAGGCATGGTGGCACACGCCTTTAATCCTAGCACTTGGGAGGCAGAGGCAGGAGGATCTTTGTGAGTTCAAGGCCAGCCCGGTCTACAGAGTGAGTTCCAGGCCAGCTGGGGCTACAGNGGACAACCGCCCAGTTTTCATGGGATTTTGAGGCCCACTGCACAGGAGGGAAAGTCATGCTTGGCACTGTAAACCTATCATTCAAAAAGCTCAAGGACAGAGGTTATGGGCCCTAGGGGAAAATCTACAGCAGGTCACCAGTTAGGGGAGAGTGCTTTCCTGTCATCTCTTTTCCTAATTTCATATCAGGTTCTCAAATGCGAAAATTAGCAGCAAGGCATATCACAGGTCTCTAGGGACAAATCCTAAGTAGTTACAGTCTCCAAGCTGTCTCTACATACTTGCAATTTTCCTGAGAAATCAAAATTTGGTGGGGACAATACTCAAGTTTGGACTTCTGGTTTAAGGGTCGGAACAAAACCCTTTTCTTCATACTTAAGCCAATCAGCTTCAAGCTCCGCCCTCAGGGAACTATCTGTGTTGGAGTCCCTGAGAACTAGTTATCCTGGAATTGGAGTTTCAGACGTTTCTCAGCCGCCATGTGGGTGCTGCGGGATCGAACCCAGGGTCCTCGCAAGAGCGTCGGAACTCTCTAACCGCTAGGGCCATCTCTCCAGCCCCCTAAAAGTCTTCTTTTCAAGGGAATGTCCAAAGGCCAAAGCCTCACTGCCAGAAAGAGGCCTGAGACTTTGACCCAAGGCTTCAGTCTTGGTAGGAGGCTGTAGGATGACTGGCAGGATGGAATGGAATTGAAACTGTCCACCTAAGGATCTCTAACTTAATCAAGATATGACTTTGTAGCCAGGCAGGTGGCAGACACGCCTTTAATCCTAGCACTGGGAGGCCAGGGCAGGAATCTTTGTGAGTTCAAGGCCAGCCCGGTCCTACCGGTCTACAGAGTGAGTTCCAGGCCAGCTGGGGCTACAGAGAGCGCCTGTCTCAAAAAAAAAAAAAAAAAAAAAAAAAAAAAAAAGAATGACTTTGTGCAAGCTGTAAAACTCTGAAGTCTGGAAACTCCTTAGTGACTAGGATTGTGTTTGGTTTTGGTTTCGGTATAGTACTGGGGATTTAACTCAGGGCCTTTCACATGCTAGGCAAGCACTTTACCACTAAGCTATATCCCTCTTTTTACTTTTTTTTGACATGGTCTTCTTAGCCCCAACCCACCTGGAAGTCACTATGTGGACCAGGCTGGCCATGAATTCACTCTGTAGCCTAGGTTTGCTGGTCTTGAAATGGAACTCCCTATGTAGACCAGGTTGGCCTTGAACTCATTTGCCTTTGCCTCCGGAGTGCTGGGATTAAAGATGTGAGCCACCACACCCAGTTTGGGTCCCAGATTTTTATAAAATTATTTTTATTTTCTGTGTATGAGTATATTGCTTGCATATGTGTAAGTGCACCTGTGTCATGCAATGCCCAGGAGATCAGAAGAAGCTGTCGGATCCCCTAGAACTGGAGTTACAGACTGTTGTTAGCCACCATGTGGATGCTGGGAATGAAACCTGGGTCCTCTGCAAGAGCAGCCAGTGCTCTTAACTGCTGAGTCATCTCTCCAGCCCCAGTCCCACCTTTTTTACTGGCCTTAGTAAATGGTTTGTGTATATAGTTGTGGACCTGTTTTGCTGGTCTGTAAACAAACTGGCAGGCATAGAGGAAGTGTCCCCAAATGTCAAAGGGACCAGAAAAATGACCTCAGGTGCAGCTGGCAGCTGTCAGGAGAGGAGAAGCAGGTGCTGGTTAAGAGTCACAGCTCAGGGCTGGAGAGATAGCCTAGCGGTTAAGAGCGCCGACAGCTCTTACAGAGGACGCCGGTTCGATCCCCAGCACCCACATGGCGGCTAAGAACCGTCTGAAACTCCAATTCCAGGAGAACTCCAGTTCCAGGGGAATCCGATACCCTCTTCTGACCTCCGCGGCGTTGCACGACACGGGTGCACAAACTTGCATGCAGACAGTACATTCATACACATACAGAAATAAATAAAATTAAAAAAAAAATTAAAAAAAAAAGAGTCACAGCTCAGCTGGTCGGGCATGGTGGCGCTGGTCTCTAATCCCAGTACTCGGGAGGCAGAGGCAGGTGGATCTCTGTGAGTTCAAGCCCCCAGCCTGATCTACAGAGTGAGTTCCAGGACAGCCAGAGCTACAGGGAGACCCTGTCTCAAAAAAAACAAACAAAAAAAAGGGGGTCACAGCTCAGGGTCAGGCATGATGGCACAGGCCTCTAATCCCAGCACTCTGGGGAGGCAGAGGCAGAGGCAGAGACAGAGACAGGTGGATCTCTGTGAGCTCAAAGTCAACCTGGTCTACATAGCGAGTTCAAGGCCAGTCTGGTCTACAGAGTGAGTTCCAGGCAGCTGGGGCTACAGGGAGACCCTGTCTCAGAAAGACCAAAAAAAAGAGAGAGTCCCGGCTCGGCTGGAACCCACTGCACCCACTCCATCACCTTTCTTGTTTTTGTTTTTCTGGTTGCCATTTTTCTCAGTTTGTTATTTGTTTGCTTTTTGAAACATGATCTCCTGTAGGCCAGGGTGGTTTCCAATTTGCTTTATACTTGAGGGGGACCTTAAAATTCTGATCCTAGGCTAGGCTTGGTGGCATGTGCCTTTAACTTCAGCGGGAAAGAGGTAGAGACTAGAGGATCTGCCTGATCTACATAGGAAGTTCCAGGCTAGCAGGGCTAAACCTTGTCTCAAAAAAAATTTTTTTTTTATCATCTTCCCTCAACCTCCCATGTACTAGGATTTACAGGCATGTAACATCATGCCTGGCTTACGGGCACATTTCTTAATGTCTCTAAAGCTGTGTATTTGCTAAGAAAGGGCATTAGATACCTTGCCTCACAGGAGTGAGCTCAAGGAGATGAAGAGATGAAAGCACTTGGCTTCATTGGTACCACCCAACAGGGATCAGTGAACAAGAGCTAATGTCAGCTCTCCTTGCCATACAAGTGGACTGTTTTACTTACCCCAAGACGAGTGACCAAGCGAGGTTCACTTGAGGCTACCACAAGACCATCTATCCCTAAAGATTTCTCCCTCCCATCTATTAAGAGGAAGGTGAAAAAGGGGGATGAGGTGTATTTCCCCACAGGGAGTGGAGTATGGACTTTATTATTATTCATGTTTATTTACTTATATCTACCAAAGCTAAGACCCAGGGGGAAGAAAGGCAATGACAAATTGTTGGCTAATTTCTGAGTTCATTTTTCCCAGGGGGCAGGAAAAAGTTTATACAAGTAACCAGGAAGCCAGGTGTGGTGGTGCACACCTTTAATCCCAGCACTTGGGAGGCAGAGACAGGTAGATCTCTATGAGTTCAAGGCCAGCCTGGTCTACATATCCAGGACAGCCAGGGCTGCATAGTAAGTCCCTGTGTCAAAGAGCACTGGCTGCTCTTGCAGATCTGGGTTCGGTTCCCATCACCCACATGGCAGCTAACAACTGTCTGTAACTCCAGCTCCAGAGCACCTGATGATCTTTTCTGACTTCCAAGGACATTGCATGCATGAGTATACTCTCATACATGCAGGCAAACACTAATACACATAAAATAAAAAAAAAATAAAGCCAGGCTTGGTGGTACACGCCTTTGATTCCAGCACTTGGAAGGCAGAGGCAGGCAGATCTTCGTGAGTTCAAGGCCAGCCTGGTCTACAGAGTAAGTTCCAGGATAGCTGCTTTTGCAGAGGACCTGGGTTTGATTCCTAGCACCCACATGTGGCTAACCATCTGTAACTCCAGTTCTAGGGGACTTTGATGCCTTTTTCTGACCTCTGTGGGCATTGTATGACAATGGGCTCACTTACATACATGCAGGAAATACACTCATACACATAAAATTTAAAAACTAAATTAAAATAAAATAAATGGGTAATGGCACTTGCCAGCAAGCCTGACGACCTGAGTCCGATCCTCAGGACCCACATGGTGGAGGGAGAAAACTGACTCCTGCAAGTTGTGCACACACACACACACACACACACACACACACACACACACACACAAGGCGCAAAGGGCCTTAGGTGGTGGGAAAGGCTAACTTTGAAGGGGTTCCTGCCAGGCCGGTTTCCTTGGTGAACTGGTGGTGTGTAGAGAGTGTGCTGCCTCCCTATCAGCCTCGCTCTGGTGGAGCAGGCCGCCCATGGCTTTCTAGCCCCGCCCCAAAGGCTTCCTAGAGACCAGAGGTCACTCCTTGCCAAATGTCTGAAGGAAACTGAGACCCTGAGAGCCTGAATCGGTATGTAACTATGTGATCAGCCCCCTAGTGAAGAGGGAAATGCAGGCAAGGCCTCCATCTTCAGAGGGAATAATAGTTGCTACCCAGAGGACTGATTTTCTACGTTTGGGGAGCCCTCTGCTGGGAGATGAGGCTTCCTGCAGACAGCAGGGACCTGGTCTCTGGGGAAGGAAGGGAAAGCTGAAGGCACGAGAACCTGGCTGGGATGAAGACGTGGATCCAGTGGAGACTAAGAATTAGACTTGCAGTTTATTAACACTACGTTGTCACAGCTGTTGTCCCCGGAGAAGGTGGTTAGGGAGCAGGAAAGTGGTCTCAGAGGATCCCGCTGGACCCCTTCCCGTCCACCCCTTTCACCTTTTCATCTAGAGGTCATGGAATGCAGAGCGGAGATTTCATTCTGCACCCCACCCATGCCACTCCCAAGCCAGTCTTCCATTTGGTCCAAACATTGAGGCCTGGGTCCTTCTTTTTCTTGAAGTTGAGGGCAAAGAGAGGGCAGAGCCACACCTCGAGAAAGAGAAGGGCTAGGTGTGTGGCTTCGTGGTAGAGCACTTACGCACATGTGAAGCCCTGGTTCTTCCAGGGAGGAGATGGGTAGAAAGGAAGGAATTAAAGTGAGGGTGTGGGGGATGTCTGACAGGGTCCAGGAATTGTGCACTGGAAGCCTGCGTTTGAGCACCATTCCCACGCAGTCCCCCCGGAAGTGGGTGTGGGTGCTGGCAGTTCCTAAGGGGAATGCTGTTCTCCCTGTGTGTCTTTCTGACTGGGGAAGGAATTGGATTTGGGGGATTTCTGTCTGAGTCATGACATCAGAGCAGACCAAGAATAACTAAGATGACCTCTAAAGGTGCCCACACTGCAGTGTGGAGAGCACAGGGGACATGGCAAGGATGGCACAGCTGTCACTATTCCTTTGTTCTGGTAGAAGAAGAGAGAAAGTGGAGCCATTCTAGGATCTGGGGCATGATGGGCTTAAGCCCTCTGCCTCTCTGGTCCAACATGGCTTCCCCTGCCGGCCCAGGGCCTGAGCTAGCTTTTGCAGCCAGCTGTCAGAAGCCTGAAGGATTTAGCTATGTTTGGCCTGCTAGTGTCCCTCAGTCTCTGTCCGGAGATCCTGGGCTCCACCTGTGTCCGGAGAGGTAAATTGCTGTCAGAAGTGACTTGGAGCTGGGTGTGGTGGTGCTAACCCCTAACCCAGCACTCAGGATGGAGATCCAGGCCAGTCTCATCTACATCGTGAGTTCCAGACCAGCTGGGGCTAAAGAAGACCCTGTATCAACATCCCCTCCCTGCAGAGGAAAGGAATGACTTGGCAAGAGGAACAGCTTAGGGCGGGAAGTCCCACCAGTAACCTTGCTTGCTACTAGGTGTGCAGGACACTGAGGAGGGAAGCCAGATATCGGAATATCCCAGAACAGATTAGCTCCTGGGATCAAAAAATACATGTACATGTATCACATACATATGTATGTACACACACACATATGTATGTACACACACAAACACAGAAGGGAGGGGCTATATGACTTCTCTGAAACCAGAGAGAGAAGAGACATATGGGGGTACTTCCCCCCACGCTTGTGGGTTGCTGGTCTCAGTGGCTGCTCCCCCCAACCCTGTCAAGTCCCCTGCCCAGTACCAGGCAAATAGAGAAGCAGTAGAATTGGCAAGGTGGCACCAAAGCAGCAGTCCAAGGAGGTAAGGAAGGCAGAGGCCAGCTCCCCTCAGAGTCCCTTGTTGTAATAAACCACATCCACGCTGGGGTTTTGCTCATAGATCTCAGCTCTCAGCTTTGGCTCCAGCCTGGTCACATGTATGGAGCTGCCAAAGAAGAGCACAGGCCTACTGAATGTTCCCGGGGCTCAGCCACCCTGGCCCGGGGCCCAGCATTCCTCTTCTCTCTGGATTTCAGGAGGGCTGGTTCAGTCATTCCTCTACCCATCAAATCACCACCAGGGCTCCCTGGAACAGACCTGTGATGCAGAGGCCTGTAGAGAGCTCCCAGCCCAGCCGGGGACAGCACTTACCTCCTCTGGGGAAACAGAGCACAGCACAGGGGTGTGGCGAACACCAGGCTGGGGGAGTAGAGCAAGGGAAAGCTGTGAGACCAGTGAGTGGGAGCAGCCCAGGAGTAGGGCTGCTTTATTGGGGTGGAAATTGGGGCCAAGGGATCCTTCCGGAATATTAAACCCAGTCCTGACATTAGAATCTGGTTAAGGGAAGAACCGTTCAAACATGAATCCCAAGCCCCGTGACCAGAAAGTGGCAGAATCATGAATGAAAAGGCCTGGAATTCCTGGACTACAGTGTCAAAGTTTACCTGGATGTTTTTCTCTGGTGAATGAAGACTGAACCCCTCAACTAAACTTGTCTTTCAAGGACAAGAACCACCCCCTAGAACCTCAGACACACAGTATGCCCTATGGGTGGCCATGTGTGATTGAATGACATATATAAGCATCTCAAAGGCACTAGGTACCCAGCCACACCCATGTGGGAAAGCATCTCCATGTGCCCCCAGCCAGCCCCTTGCACACTTACCAGAAGCCCACCAGTCCCACTTGCAGGGGTGCCCCCAGCCAGGGGCGGCGCTGTGGGGAGACAGACAGACAACAGGATGGCCCGTGTTCCCACCGTGGTTCTAGCCCATCACCCAGCCTCGGAGCCCTGGATACGTGGCTTCTCCCCTCAGCCCCAGGCTGCCGACAGGGCTGGGACCTGCACCTGGCAACCTCCCACCCAGCCAGACCTGTTTCCTAGCATCTCATCTCGGATTTTTACCTCACAGTCGGTTCCCATGGCACTCCCTGACCCCCTCTTTCTCTTACCTCACTTTCTCTAGGAGCTTATTTCTGCAGGAAATCTCCTGGGAGCCTCTCCTCACATTCTGTCACCCCCGTGGCATAAATCTGTTCCTTCTCACACCCTTCTCCACTCCGTTGCAGCCACAGTAACCATCATTCTGTTCCTCAAACATGTAAGCCCGTCCCTGCCTCAGGGCCTTTGCACTAGCTGTTTTCCACCTGGAACACTCTTTTTTGGACTCTTTGCCTATCTCCTTATTCTTTGTATCTTTAGAGACCCATTCTCTGAATGCCTCTGAGTATTCTTCCCCATTTGTCTCAATTATGTGGCCCCCCTGGTTTCCTCCAAAGCACATTTCATAACTTATGGGGATATTTTTATCATTTCCTTCTCTGCTCATTGGTTTCTGTTCTAGACCATCAGCTCCATGGATGGTCCGTGGCCATCTTACTCCATGCTGATTTCATAGCCTTAAGGCATGACTGGTGCGTAGTTGGTGCTTAATACACATTTCTGAATAAATGATTCGATGATGAGCCAAAGCTTGTATTCTTGTACCTTGCTTTCCTGTCTTGTTCATGCATGCATGCATGTGTGTGGGTGCCTGTTGGGGAGGGTCACAGTGAGTGACATCATGAGTATGATATCAAGCATGACAGTGTCAATCATCCCTGTGCACACCAGAGACTCTCAGAGCCACACCAGTTTCCCTCGGGACAGAACCCATTTCCTTCCTCTGTCTTCTAGTCTCCCCCAAGGGCCCCTTCCTCCAGCCCAGACTTTGTTGAATGTATAGGGCCAGAAGAAGGGTAACAAGGCTGGAGAGAAGACTGGGAACAGAGCACTTCTCCCTGACACCACCACTTCTAGGATAGCAGAGGGGAGTTGCCTACCTTCAGGAAGTCTTTCTTCTCCAGAGTGTTCATGATCACTGGGGGAACGGCTGAGGGACAGTAGGGTAGAGGGGTGAACGTCGGGAACCGAAGGAAAGGAGGCCCTTTCCCAGCTCATCCCACTCTTCCCCAGGTCTGGCTTGTTCTGAGTTTTCAAAAGCCCCTAAGCACCTCAGTCCCCTCTTCTCTCTGAGTTCCGTGTGCTCCACCCAGCCACCCTAAACTCACCCATGGCAGGGATCGCCATGCAGATTCTTGATATCACCACCTGGAAGATTCCCTGCTTGGCCGCAGTCACTGAGTGACCAAGCCTCTGACCTGCATCATCGGTCACCGGGATGCCCACCTGCAGCTCCCTAGGAAGAGAAGGTGTCTGGGCCCAGATCCCGGGCAGAACCCTCTGGATCCTCTCATACCCCACGCTCAAATGCTGGTTCTAAGGATCCCAGGGTGTGGGGTGGATCCCAGAGAGAAACAGGTGGATATCTGTGCCAGCCCTGCCAGCCATGAAACACAGGGAGCTTCTGGTTATTCAGTATGGGTTTGGAGAAGGGGCAGAGTACATGGTAGAGCCCAGGGAGTAGGGATTCAGTTTGATATGACTGTAGCCATAGTAACTGTAGCCATAGTAAATTCTAACTACCATGTAGTGTAGTTAGTGTCCCTGAGTGGCAGAGATGGGCTTTGTCTTCATAGAGTTTCAGATTACTATAAATAAGACTAAGAGTGGTGTGTGGAGCTTTATAACCCAGACACTGGGGCCACCACTTCCAGAAATACGTCTGATTTCTTGATATTGGCTTAAGATAACCAGGGTATGTCTTTGTTTATATGAAGGCACCTTCACCCTATTACACATGTCACTCCTTCTGACCCAAGTCATGGGAATCTACTGTTCCTGATGCTGGCTAAGACCACACTCCTGTTAGGAAACCCCAGTATAGTGCCCTCTGCCTGCCTCCTTCCATCACACCACACCTCAGAGCAGGTTCTCATTCACTGAGACTCTGTTATTCTGTAATACAGGGTCAGTCTAAGCCCATGTCCTGGGCTGGTCTGCAGGGCTAGATGCTGTGGTATATATACACTGGACATGCATGAGCCGGAAGCCCAGGACCACTCACCTCTGCCTCATCAGGGGTATGTTGATGCAGTTGGCAGCAGCCACAGCTGCAAATGGCACAAATCTGCCGACCAGGGTAGGTAGGTGCTGAGGGAGGAAAGGTGTTGCTCAGTGGCCCTAAGGGCCATGGGTGGGGAGGGTCTCAGAACGGATATGGGGAGCCTCTCAGGAGAGTGGTAGGGAAGAAGGTGGGTGAAGGATGAATGCGGGGCGGCAGTGGCAGAGAGCTTTACCTTGGTGAGGGATTTGAGTCCCAGAGCTGTGGCCACAGCTCCAGTGGTGGCACTCACGTAGGCTGTTCCCAACTGCCTGTGGAGGAAGAATCAGGTCACAGAGAGATGAAGAGCCCAGCGTGCATCTCCTTCTGGGACATTCCAAGCCCCTGCTGCAGGAGGTGTAGAAGGGTGGCCTCACTTCATGGAACGCCCTCCCCCAGTTCCAGTGTAAACTTATGTGGAAGTGTTACTCTGTCTTTTAAAGGGGAGTGGGTTCCCCAAAGCATACACATAGGACCAACTGCCCACAGGTGAGAGGAGAGCTGAGCACACAAGGATCTGGAACAGCAAGGAGTATAGTGCACTGGGGAACAGGGCCATGCAGCTCTCCATGGGGCCTTGCTCTCACCGCACAGTGATAGGAGCATCCCCACTGCGATTGGAGTAGTTAACAACAGCATTGAAGGACTGGTTCACCCACTGCCAGAACACCACAGTCGGGGTCTTCCTGAGGGGACAAAGATTCAGTATTCATATCTGTCCCTCCACAGTGTCCCCCTTCTTTGAACCTCTTCTAATGAAATTCTCAAGGTTAGTTAACCCTTAAGAAGGACGTAGCTGATGATTCTAGAATCTGCTCTGGTAGCCCTTGGAGGCATCCCTTACACAAATGGACCCACTGGCTCTGGACCCCTGAGGCTGAGTTCTGAAGAACGGAAAGCATTCTTGAATAACTCTCCACCCACCCACTTTCTTTGCCCAAAAGAATGCAGAGAAGAGGTAGCCCAGTCACCCAGCTGAACTCCAGCACAAAGCACTCAGGAGGGCACAGGGGATGAGACCTGCCTGTAGAAGGTGAGCATGCATCCAGTGATGATCATGTTCATGGGCACCTGGGCTGACATTCGGCCAATCAGGACCAACTTCTCCCCTGTGTCTGGATGGAAGGCAGAATCATACACATACTTGGCTGTCCATAGCTGGTCCTCAGTAAGTCCTGGGGTCACCACACCAGCCCTGTAGAAATTGGCAAGGGACCAACAGGCTATTGCATGGGCCAGACCTGCCCTTCCAGCCTCTGTTGCTTGCCTCAGGGAACTCTGGCCGGAAGACCAGGAACTTTGGCTCTCAACCTCAGAGTAAAGGAGAGTAAAGGCCTCTTCTGGGGAGAGGCCAAAGCTTCCTATACGTGCTGGTTCCTATTTCTACATCCCTTGTGGTCCCACATTTTCCCAGGGTCATAGATGATGGTGGTTTTTCATGGGTTCAAAATGACTAGGGGCATTCCTAGAGTTAATCCTCCTGCAGACAAGAGGGGTACCCTTCTATCTCTTAGGGACTCTCCTTTGAACCCCTGTCCTTGAAGTAGACCAACAGTCAGGAGGTCCCTGCAGAGGATTTGTGAAACACAGAGCAGGGTGTATACCTATAAAGATCAATGTTAGCTCCTCAACCCAAATGTCCTAAAATCCTTTGGACTAAAGTTCTGTTGTCTCATGTGAGGCAGGGTCACCTGTAATTCTGCACAATGTTCCTGGAAGCTTCCAGCTGCTCCCCAGACAGCAGCAGATTTCGAGGATCGGTAACTGTGAAGAAGTGCCGGGCTCTGCCGAGGAATGTGCTTTGGTCCCATCGAGGTTCCTGGATGTTGATATCTAAGGGCAAGTCACCCATTTTCTGCAAGGCAGCAGGAAGGAGGATCAGGTCCAAGGGCTTCACTTGAGGGAAACTTTGGTGGCCCTGCCCTGGTCCCAAGAGCTCAAGGTGACTCCAGATAGGTAAGCAAGGGTAGGAGAGGAATCGTTTCAGAGGCAATGTCTTGAAACTTTGCCAGGAACACGCAGCTACCAAGGAGGGGGAGGGAGACCAGAACCAAAGGAACAGCTTTCTTTTTTTTTTTTTTTTTTTTTTTTTCTCGAGACAGGGTCCCCCTGTAGTCCCAGCTGTCCTGGAACTCACTCTGTAGACCAGGCTGGCCTTGAACCCACAAAGATCCACCTGTCTCTGCCTCCTGAGTGCTAGGATTAAAGGCGTGCGCCACCACGCCCGGCTAGAAACAACTTTCCTATGCTCGGCCCTGGTGCAGATTTTCCTTGGGATTTACATGTGCATGGCTGACACACAAGCAGCTACTAATCCTGTGCAGCCACTCATGAGCTCTGGCTGCACAAAAGCATGCAATATATGCAACCACACACCCAAGCCCATGTCAGCTTCAGGCTCCAACTGCCCTAAGACCTAGATAAAAACTTCCAAAGCTTTTGGGAAAGTGACAAGAGCCATCACACACGCTAACCCCTGATTAGAAGCAAGCTAAAGATCCCTGGCTACTGCAGGGCTCATTTCTACCGGATGTCAAACAGAGCACTCTAGAGGCAGCCATTTCCATGTGCATGCCCTTGGGCATGCACACCAGCATGCACACATCCCCCCTTCAAATCCATCCACCCCAGCCCCGATGCAATGACCCGAGGCTTTCCCTGGACCCTGGGTGTGCAGAGCTGGCACAGACACCCACCCACCTCTCCCTGAGCCACCTACCACAGGAAAGGGCAGGACTCAGTGAAAGCCTCCTCTACCCAGCATAAAGGAAAAAGCTGAAAACAGCCATCTGGCTGTGCAAGGCAAAAATCCTGCAGAATGACTAATCCCCTCCAGCCCAGCTTCCTCCCGCAACAGACACCGCCCAGCCACTCTCGCACATTCACATACCCCCACACAAAGACAGGCACGCCCTCTCCAGACACACAAACAGGGCAGACACGCCCTGCATACACCAGCTAGAGTACTGTTATATACACACGCAGCCATATCCATCAGTTGTGGACGTTTGAATGTATATATACACAGCCTCACCCCCATCAACCTTTCTTTTGTGCTCCTCGGACCTAACAGACCTGGAGATACGGAATCCCACAGGACAGACAGACCCTGCACTCCGCTGGTTCCCGAACCTCCGAGGCAGCGAGCACTCACGCTTTCCGGGGTTCCCAGCCTCTGCAGTTTTCAGACCCGCCTTCCTCATCCTTCGTTGCTTCCCTCCCAGCCATCACGGGGACGTCACGCATGACGCTGAGCTGCAGGGAAGGGCGGGGGCTCCCCAGGCTCATTCCCCCAACAGGCCCTCGGCTTGGCAGAGCTCCCAAGACAATGGATGTCATAAGGAGCGACCCCTCCAGCTCAGGCCACTGAGACCAGACCCGACGCCTCTCAGAGCCTATCAAGTCTTGGGGAGCCCTTCAGGCCGCCTTCCCAGCCAGAGAGAAGAGGAGGAGCCGTTCCACAGCCTCCTTGGCTGCAGTTCCCTGGCTTGCCTCCGGAGGCTCGCGACCCGGGCAGCACCGGGTCTAGGTGCACTGGGCGCGGCTGAGTGGCATGGTGGGGCGGGCCTCTGATGGTGCGCCGCCCGGAGGGACTCGGATTACGGCTTGTTTACTTGATGCTGCCTTGGCAATGGCCTCTGCCTGCTTGACCCCCTGGTCTCCTTCCCCAGGACCTACAGGTCCTCGCAGCTCCTCAGCATTTGCGTCCCTTCCCAGCCACCTTCTAGTCGTGCGTGGGCGCCCTTCTGTGCCCCGGCCCTCTACTTTCCATCCAAAACTCCCCAGCTCCACTATGCCCCCAGCTTCTGTATGCGTTATCCGTCCAGACTCTGGTTCCAATCCCTGGGATGTGCACAGCCATTCTCCTGTGATCTCTGCCCGCATCTGAGCAAGCGCATCAGAAAGATTCCTCTCCTCCCAGTCCTGGGATCCGCTGCTCTGTCTTGCGAACTTTCCAGGAAAGGGTACCCAGATAGACACTGACAGAGGTGAAGAAGGCAGCACACACACAACCGCACCCAGCTACCACCCAGAGCACGACCGCTGCACACGCAGGCGCCCGCTTGCGTTCCTGCGTATCTCAGGCTTACGTCCAGCTCTTTGCTGGTGACATTCTCCCACCGAACCTCCGGAATGACCACAGGAGTGACAATTCCACGATCCCGCGTAGCTAGCGTAACCCTGAAAAGATGTGGCTCTAGTTGCAGAGGTGCTAGCCGAGAGCCAAGCCCCTAGGTTCCCACGATCAGTGAGGGTCAGAATTAGGGCGGGGAGAGCCCAGAGGTCCCAAGCCAGGTGACAAGCGACAGTCTGGACCGCCTACCTAAGGCTCAAGAAGGGAAGAATGACTGGCGGTCTCACCAGCCAATAGAATTCCAGAGCAGCTCAGGCCAGTCCTATTCCCGCAGCCGCACCGGGCGTGGGCGGGGTCCTTGGCTTGTGCGGTGTCTCACGCCCGCCGGCGGGCGACGCGGGCGGCGGCGGCAAAAGCGACCAGGTGAGGGGACCGAGGCCAAGAGTTAAGGGCCAGGAGGGCTCTCTGGAGTTAGGGTATGCCTTCTGGATCCCAGAGATGCGGGGGGTGGGGTGAGGACATGGTTTTGCATAGGTAATTGTGCGGCCCCCGCCAGCAAATCGCGCAGTCTTGGTATAGGGTCGTGCAGCAGCTTCAGACCCAGAGCTGTAGCCTAGGGCCTGAGGATATCCAGGGGGCGGCGGTGGGGGCTGGCTTGGCTGCGGCTGTCCCAGGTCCTGAAACCCTGCTCTGGAGGCTGGCCCCCAACCGCAAACACCTGCATAGGAAGATTGCTGCAATTTTCCCGTGTTGACTCTGCATTTTTCTCATACTGCTTAAAGTTCTAGAGCCTACAATGAACCCATCTTTACTCTGAACCTCAGTTGAGGTCTGGGAACGTGGTAGATGACTTAGCTGAGAACAACAATGAAGGTTGAGAGATCCCCACTGGCCTTGTAGAAACAAGGTCTGAGCTGGTGGCTGACTTGGGCAGATCTCCTCTGGGAAGAAGTGGGGAGCCCAAGATATGGAAGGGCAGAAAAGGGCCCTTAAGCCAGGTGGAGGCCAATCCACCTGGGGACAGTCCAGCAGTACTCACACCTCTCCCACTATCCCTACTCTCTCTACCCAGGTTTGGAACCCACACTTCTAAGAAACATTGCAAGTGAAGGCCTCCATTCATCTCACTGACACTCTAACCCTACACAGAAAACTCATGGAGCCTAGAACACTAATACCCAACCTTTGGAGGATTAGCCAACTTCATCTGAGCCTGTAGGGTGCTGCCCCAGCCTGGCCACCATGGCACATAGTTTCACAGTGGGCTTTGACCCATTTGGCCTAGGAGAACTCAGCTCTGGCTCTCTGAGCTCCCTCTCCTCCCGAGGCCACCTGGGCAGTGACTCAGGCTCCACTGCAACTCGATACCTGCTGAGGAAGCAGCAGCGCCTGCTGAATGGGCCCCCCCGCGGAATCCGAGCCTCATCACCCATGGGCCGAGTCATCCTCATCAACTCCCCCATCGAAGGTGGGTGTGGGGCTCGGGACTGGCTTGGATGGGAAAGACTGAGAACAGCAGGAACCAAGTAGGAGGAGGCAGAGCCAGTGTAAGGGAATTCAAGAGATGGGAGTCGCTGGCTGTGGTGGCGCACGCCTTTCATCTCAGCAGTGGGGAAGCAGAGGCAGGTGGATCTCTGTGAATTCAAGGCCAGCCTGGTCTGCATAATGAGTTCCAGGACAGCTGGGACTACAGGGAGACCCCATCTCAAAAAAGATGAGAGAGAGAGAGAGAGAGAGAGAGAGAGAGAGAGAGAGAGATCAGGGAAGGGAATATTCTTCCATCTACCTTTGCCTCTTGTTCAGCCAAATTTTAGGGTTCCAGGACTGTAGAAGGGTCAGAGAAGGAAGATGGAGTCAGAAAGGCACCTCTTTAGCCCCTGGATACACGAGGTAGGGTGTATTTCTCCCATGGACTCTTTCTCCAGACCCATTTTTACGCTCCCACTATGGGAGTGTAACAGGACGGATGACATCTTCCACCAACCAACCATTTATGTGACCAGCACTGTGCCCAGACTTCAGAGACAGTGGGAGGGATCTGAAGATAGAACAGCACCTGTTCTGAAGAGGACTGGTAGGAGCAGGAGGACTAAGAGCCAGGGAGGGAGCACTAGGGCTGGATCTTTAGGACAGAACACCCAAGCTTTTGTGGCTGCCTACTGCTATGCCACTGCCCAGCAATTCTGTGTCTACCCTGATTAGGTCCTGAAGGAGACCCAGAAAGATGAACCTCAGTTTTCACTTTCCAGAAATGTGCAGTGTAGTTGAGTTTAGAGACAAAGCAGTAGGACAGCTGGTGGTGAGGTACGGCTATTCCAACAAAGGTTGGGCGTGAAAAGCATGGAGCATGGCAGGGCAGGTGCTTAGGAGTCAGTCTGACTGCAGTGACAGATGTGAGGCGACAAGGAGCTTGTGCACAAGAAAGGCCCCTGAATGCCAGCAGGGGTGTGGGGCCCTGTGGGCCTGGGCTCTCTGTGGACAGGACCAGATGAATATCTCCAACTCCTCTCCTCTTTCCCAGCCAGCAGAGATCCCCTGGCTTTTCAGGTCCCAATCCTTCCCTCTGATGCGGCTGGGCATCTCTGTCCTGCTCCAGAGTCAGCTGGGGTAGAGGCAGAGTGTGCTGCCCAGGAGGTAGCCTGGTGCACTATACTATCTCCCATCATCCAGCATTGTGGGTCTCATCCCCAGGTGAGCAGCAAGGCATTGCTGAGGTCACCACTGTCATTCTGACCAGGGAGCAGAAACCCCCAGGGAAGCTAGAAGACATGGGACACAACCCACCCCTTGTTTGTCCCACTCTGTTAAAAGAACTGTATGAGCTGGCAAGATGGCTCAGAAGGTAAAGGCACTTGCTGCCAAGCCCGAAGACCTGAGTTCAGTCCCCTCCATCAACTCCAGAGAGTTGTCTTTTGACTTTCACATACAAACAGAATCTCTCTCTCTCTCTCTCTCTCTCTCTCTCTCTCTCTCTCTTAAAAAAATAAAGACAGATTGGAGGATGGGGATAGAGTTCAGTGGTAGAGCATTTGCCAAGTGTATACAAGGTCCTGGGTTTGATCCCCAGCACCACACTCAAAGAAAATGAAGGAGAGAGAGAAAGAAGAAAGGACAAACAGACAGACAGACAGACAGACACACGGGGGGGTGAAATCAATGCCATGAAGACTAGAGATAGGATTTAACTTGTGGAGTGGTTTGTTTTGTTTTGGCTTTTACTGTTTCTTTGCAAACTCTCACTATGTAGTATTAGCTGGCCTAGAACTTGCTGTATAGACCAGGCTGGCCTTAAACCTGTGGCAATCCTGTCTCAGCTTCCAGAGTATTGAGATTTCAGGCATGCAGCATCATACCTACCCTGTTTCAGTTTTTGTTTTGTTTTGGGGACAAAGTTTCACTGTTGCTGGCCTTGAATTCCCTGTCCTCCAGCTCCAGCCTTCCAAGTACTGAGCTTTAGGTCTAACTACCATATCTAGCTTTTAAATTTAAAACCAACCAACAAGCCAGGCTTGATGGTGCATGCTTTTAATCACAGGAGGCAGAGGCAGGGATATATCTGTGAATTCAAGGCCATCCTGGTCTACATAGTGAGTTTCAGGCCAGCTGGGGTTACAGAGAGAGCCTGTCTCAAAAAAGAAAAAAAAAAAAACTCCCAAAGAAACAAAAAATATGAGCAGACATGGTGGTACTCACCAATACTTGGGATGCTCTCTTCAAATTCAAAGTCAGCTGGGGCTGCAGAGTAAAACCCTGTTCCAAATAACAACAGTTGGGGATGTAGCTTAGTGCAAAATGCTTACCTAATACCACAATGCTTCAAGTTCCTCACCCTTAGGACTATGGGTCTATGGGGAAGCCTGTCAGGAATTCTCATTCTTTTTTTTTTTTTTTTTTTTGTCTTTTCAAGACAGGGTCTCCCTGTAGCCCCAGCTGTCCTGGTACTCGCTCTGTAGACCAGGCTGGCCTTGAACTCACTAAGATCCGCCTGCCTCTGCCTCCCATGTGCTAGGATTAAAGGCCTGCGCCACCATGCCCGGCCTTAGGAATTCTCATTCTAAGAAGCTCTCCAGTAACACTGCCTCTGCCACTCTGGTACCATGTCCTGGTCTAAGCTTATCTGAGAAATTCATATTTAGGCTGGGAGGCAATGGGGAAAGGAGCCAGCGTCCCAAAGGCCAGAGCAAGAGTGTTTCAGGAAGGGAACAATTCTTGACCTGTGTGAAGCACAGGAACTGTCAGCGTCTGAAGCCCAGTGATGGGGAAGAGAGCCGCCAGAGGTGACAAAGGAAGGTGAGGAGGGCCTTACAGGGCTGGGGGCAGGAGGTAGACAGTTTGGAGTGCCTCTAAAACAGACAGAGGAGTATGTCACACAGTACAATCACAGACTCTGCTACTGTGTAAGAAATGGAGGTTACACCAATGAAAGGAAGGGTTGGTGACCATGCCAGGGCAGGGCAGGAGAGAAGGTTTTGTCCTCAGAGAACTCACTCCTGAGTTCAAAGCTCAAATGTGACATCCCAATGGCCGAGTGAAAGTCTGAGGCGAAAGAGGGCTGGGGGCAGGGGGCCTTTGGCTGATGCTGATGGGGTCTGAGGTCTATGTAATGACAATCAATTGGGAAGTCCCAGGGACCCTGTCTCTGTCTCTGCCCCTATCCAGGCTGCCTTTGGGGATTCCAGCCTCCTCTTATTTCAGCCTCCTCTCCTCTGGCCACACATAGTAACCTGATTCTGTTAGATCAAACTGAAGTACGCAACGTGTGTGTGTGTGTGTGTGTGTGTGTGTGTGTGTTTATGATTTTTCCTTCTCAAACACCTCTAGAGTAAACCTTGTCTGAAAATAAATCTCTCCACTTTTCACCTGGGACCAGCTTGCCCTGCAGTATTACCAGTTTGCACCCAGAGCCTCTGAGCTGTACACACTCTGTCCTCTGAGCTGTACACATGCTGTCCTCTGAGCTGTACACACTCTGTCCTCTGAGCTGTACACACTCTGTCCTCTGAGCTGTACACATGCTGTCCTCTGAGCTGTACACACGCTGTCCTCTGAGCTGTACACACTCTGTCCTCTGAGCTGTACACACACTGTCCTCTGGGTCTCCTGTCTCTTCGCTGCCCAAATCTCTCCCATTTAGGTTCTCTAAGGAGCCACACCCTCTGCCTTTCTCCAGTTGCTCTGGTTACACACTGAAACATGATAGTTTGGAAGGTTTTGTCCCCAAGTAGTTACATAGTTGCAAGAGCCCTAACCCCTGGAGCCAATGAGATGGGAGATGCCTCGCCAGCCCTTCCATAATGGCCCAGTCAGGGATTTATGAAGTTTCAGTTTGCATGCTTCCAAAGATGGAAACCTCCCTACTTCTTCCAACAGAAAACAAAATAATTCTCCATCCGATTCCCCTGTGCAAGCTCGGTTCTGCCGCTGTATTACACAGATAGGACATCTAATGCCTTCCACAAGATAGCACTACAGCTATTTGAAGTTAGAGCTCATTCCATTGCAAGCTGAGGGCCCAGACTACCCTCAATGTGCCCCACAGAATACTCTCGGTTCTGCCGCCATATTACACAGACAGGGCATCTAATGCCTTCCACAAGATAGCACTACAGCTATTTGAAGTTAGAGCTCGTTCCATTGCAAGCTGAGGGCCCAGACTACCCTCAATGTGCCCCACAGACCAGAATCTTGGGCATTCCTTTCTACTTACCTGATTCTCAGAGTTTGGGGTAGGGGCTCAAATTTGAACATGGGAACCCAGTAAGCAACAATGGAGGGTGAAGTTTTTAATTTTTTAAAAATGTATATGGGTATTTTTTTTTTTTTTTGGTCTTTTCGAGACAGGGTCTCCCTGTAGCCCCAGCTGTCCTGGAACTCACTCTGTACACCAGGCTGGCCTTGAACTCACAAAGATCCGCCTGCCTCTGCCTCCCAAGTGCTAGGATTAAAGGCATGCGCCACCACGCCCGGCTGTATATGGGTATTTTGCCTGCATGTATATAATAAGTGCCTCTTGTTGTGCAATGCCCATGGAGGCCAGAAGAGGCATCACCTTCCCTGGAGAATTGTCAGCCACCATGAGAATACTGAGAACCAAACCTGGGTTCTCTGGAAGAGCAGCCAGTGCTCTTAACTGCTGAGCCAATCCCTAGTGTGGAATCTTATCTATTCTCATACTGTCAGTGGCTTGTGGTCTCAAAATCACCCGGAGGGGACTTGTTATCTCATACCACCCCCATTTAGGGCTAGCTGCCTGTGCACCCATGCACTGAAGCCCAGCCTTCACGGGCTCCAAGTCAGGGAGCCCAGGACAATTGGTGGCTAGAATAAACGTAGAGGTCATGCCTGTGTGCTCACCCCCACAGCCAACAGTGATGAAAGCGACATCATCCACGCAGTCCGGGTGGAGAAGAGCTCCTCAGGGAGGCTGGGATTCAGCGTTCGAGGCGGCTCTGAGCATGGCCTGGGCATTTTCGTCAGCAAAGTGGAGGAGGGGAGTAGTGCAGGTGAACAGGGGCCCCTGAGTGTGAGCCTTGCTTGGATGTGTCTCCCACCTCAGTAGGTAGCAGGGACTGGGTGGCCAAGGATAGAAATGACCTCTGCTCTGCAGGGCTGGATCTGATGGGAGGCAGGGCCCACTCTTGGGCTGAGTGAATCAGGGGACAAAGCCTAGTATCAAAGGGACACGCCTTCTGAGGAAGGAAGTACAGTTTCACCTCAGGGAGTCCCCTCCCCGCTCCTGTGCAGAGAGGGCTGGCCTGTGCGTGGGGGACAAGATCACTGAGGTGAACGGGCTGAGCCTAGAGAGCACCACGATGGGCAGCGCCGTGAAGGTGTTAACCAGCAGCAGCCGCCTGCACATGATGGTGCGGCGCATGGGTCGTGTGCCAGGCATCAAGTTCTCCAAGGAGAAGACCACGTGGTGAGCAGCACTGTCCTCCCTCAGCAGCTCTGATCTCCTGCCCTAGAGCCGTGGCTCCAGGCTCTGTGCAGCCTGTACACAGAGTAGCACCTCCCACGGGGCCTCGTAAGATCAGAAATGGGGTCCTGGGAATGGTGGTGCAGGGGGGTGGTGGTGAGGGTCCTCTGAGTTTCATCCCCAGTGCCAAAAAACAAAACAGAAAAAGGAAACGGGGCTCTGCCTGTTGCGGCTTCTTAGCAGAAAGAGGTGATGCGGGGCTTTCCACAGATTTCACAAAACCTGTGTTCCACTGAAGATCCAGAGCGCGGGGGAAATTCCCAAAGGCAGCCGGCAGCCAGGCAGCCAGGCAGCCATCCCTTTTCCAAGTAGTTGCCAGGTTTTCTGGACTCAGGGCTTCTGAAGGACTTGGACTGAAGGGCTTTGTGCAGGGTGGATGTGGTAAACCGGCGGCTGGTAGTGGAGAAGTGCAGTTCAACACCTTCGGACGGCAGCTCAGAGGACGGTGTGCGGCGCATTGTCCATCTGTATACGACCTCGGATGACTTCTGCCTAGGCTTCAACATCCGTGGGGGCAAGGAATTTGGCCTGGGTATCTACGTGTCCAAGTGAGTGCTAGGGTAAAGGGAGTAACTGGGGGTTGGGTTGGAAATGGGTCTCAAGGTGGGACAACATGAGAAGCTTGGCCAACTACATGTCCAAATGAGGGCCCCTGTCAGAACAGGGCCTGGGGAGGGCTGTTGTCATTAGAGAGGGCCAAGGAGTATGGCTGGTCATTCTCATAGCCAAACAAAGAGTATCTAGATTAGAGGGAGGTATGCAGGCCAGGGTCCTATTAACTGACACGTGTTTGTTCCCAGAGTGGATCGTGGTGGGCTGGCAGAGGAGAAAGGCATCAAAGTGGGGGACCAGGTCCTGGCAGCCAACGGTGTCAGGTTCGATGACATCAGCCACAGCCAAGCCGTGGAAGTACTAAAGGGCCAAACGCACATCATGTTGACCATCAAGGTGGGCCAGACTACACGAGCCAGGAGAGACCAGACTAGAGAATCGGCTTCTAAGAGCACCCTAGTTCCTAACTGGGCTCCTGGTTCTGCCATTGGTGCCATTTCCACAGCCACATGGAAGGGAGAGCTGAACTGTTCTCACTCCCATTTGGCAACAGAAGGAATGGAGGCTCAAAGAGACACAGTAAGCCCTGAACCAGTCGGTTAGTCAGCGAGTCAGCAGCCTGGCCTGACCCTGCTTCTCACACTTCTGAGGATGACTGTCACTTCTGGAAGTGTGGGGTAGCATCTGTAGTTAGAGTGAGGCGATCCCCAGGCCCTAGAACAAAGAGGGCTGGTTTGTGGCCAGAGATTAGATTTCCTGAGAGGTGGTGGGTTTCCTTCCTCTTGTGGCTCTAAAATAAGGACCTTCTCACTCTGAGCCTACAGGAGTGAGGCCTCGCCCTCCTCTCTGGCCTACCAGGCCCCCTGCTCTACCCTTCTCCTTCCCTGGCTGGCACTCATCTCACTACTCAGGGCATCATTGGGTACCTGACACAGCATCGCCACTTCTGCTTCCCACCTCTCCCGTATTCACCTTTTCTAACTATCCCAGGCATCCGTCCTCACTCTAGCCCTGTCCAGTTCATTTGGCAATGGGAGAGTGTGTGTGTATGTGTGAGTGTGTGTGGCTTTTGATGTTGTTTTGGTTTTTGGAGCATTGTTCTGGTACTCCTTATATAGACCAGATGAGCCTCAAACTCAAGATCCTCTTGCCTCAGATTCCCAAGTGTTAGGTTTACAGGTATGAACCAGTCTGCCTAGCTGTTCAGAAGTATTTCTGAGCACCTATAAGGCCAGGCAATGGGCTGCACAGAGATCAGGCCTAGAGGTAAACAAATGAAATAGTTATAGTTTGTGACAAACATTATAGGAAATTAGCAGAAATGTACAATGGAGTAATTGAGAAAGGGCCTTGTAAGGACAGGAGAAGAGTCATCTCAGGCTTCTCTGAGGCAGTGACATTTAAAGAACTGCCAAGCTAGCAACTTGATGAGCTGAGGGAAGAGAAAACTGACAGAAGGAAAAACAAGCACAAGGCCTGTGCTACAAAGGAAATTGTATTTAGCTATAAAGCAGTCCCAGGGGCCTGACACCCTCTTCTGGCCTCTTCAGGCACTACAGGCACAGGTGCACTTACATGCAGGCACAGTAAACACAATTACACATAAATAAAAACTTAAAAATTTAACGAAAATAAGCCTGGCATGGTGGCACATGCCTTTAATCCCAGCATTTTGGAGGCAGAGGCAGGTGGATCTCTATGAGTCCAAGGCCAGCCTGTCTACGTAGTGAGTCCAGGACAGCTAGAGCTACAGGGAGACCCTGTCTCAAAAAAAAGGGAGGGGAGCCGAAAAGCTTATTCATGTCCCCTTCCTCTCCTCACCCTCCCTTCTCACCTGCTGCTCCCTGTACCTGCCATGTCTTTTCCAGGAGACTGGCCGGTACCCTGCCTACAAAGAGATGGTTTCTGAATACTGCTGGCTGGATAGATGTGAGTCCGCAGAGATAGAAGGGAGAAACTGAGGCTGGAGGGTGGGACTGCAGTGAAGAAGAAAAGGATTGGGACCAAGATGCCCTCGGGACCTTCTCACAGCCCAGGGCTGTTGATAGCTCCCTGTGAGAGCTTCTAGGTTCAACTCTAGACTCTTGTAAGCTGCAACGCAGGGGTGGAGGAGGGTTGGGGGGATGGAGGGTGGGGGGATGGGGTTTTGGGGGTGGGGGTTGGGGGGCTGGGGGGGCTGGGGGTTGGGGGGTTGGGAGGTGGGGGGGTTGGGGGGTGGGGTAGGGGGGTTGGGGGGTGGGGTGGGGGTGGCGGGGTTGAGTAGAGAAGGGATTTTATGAAGCCTCTCCAATATCAATGGCAGGGGCAGTTGGCACCTTTGACATCTATTGGTACTTGTGGTTCCTTCCTTCACCCCCAAGTCTGCCTGCCTGGCAGGACCCCAGGCGGACCCCTGCCTTCCCTCCTTGCAGTGAGCAGTGGAGTACTGCACCAGCTGTCGCCGGCGTCTGAGAGTGGCTCCAGCATCTCCTCCTATGCGTCCAGCACTCCCTGCAGCTCGGGCTCGCTGCCCTCTGACCGCATGGATGTCTGCCTGGGGTCAGAGGAGCCTGGTGGCCCTGGCCCAGGCTGGGGGCGGGCAGACACAGCAATACAGACAGAGCCTGATATGGGAAGTCACGTGGAGACTTGGTGCAGCATTCGGCCCACCGTCATCCTCAGGGACACCGCCATCCGCTCCGATGGTCCTTCTTCCACCCGGCGCCTTGACTCTGTGCTCTCAGAGTCCCCCAAGACTGCTCTTCTGCTGGCCCTCAGCCGACCCAGGCCTCCCATCACACGTTCCCAGAGCCACCTGACCCTGTGGGGTACGTGAGAGATGGAGAGCTGCCATGTTCTCCATAGTCCCTGGCCCAAAGCCTGCCTCATATTTCAAAAAGCAGCCCCAGATCTCCCTTTGTCCCTAGGCCTAGGCCCGCCCCAACCCCAGGATATCCTCAGATCCTACTCTGGGCTTCATTTTGAGTCAGGCCTGCCCCAAACCCACCCTTAGGCCCATCCGCAACTCTGATCAGCTCTGGGTCCCAAAACACCCTAACTGCAATCCCTCCAGCCTGGAATGGCCAGGCCTGTTTACGAACACACACACAGACACACACAGACACACGCAGACACGCAGACACACACACACACACAGACACACACAGACACACGCAGACACGCAGACACACACACACACACACACACACACACACACACAGAGGCATGTACACAGAGCCACCAGATTCCTTACGTGGCACCTGGGGCTGTGGGGATGGGTGACCCTACCCCACCCACTCCCACCCCCTGCACAGCTGCAGATCCTGCCTGCCTCCTCCCCCCTTTTCTCTGCCCTTTCCTACACCCCTGCTCCCCTCCTTCCCTTCTGCCCACCCTCCAGCCCCCCCGGGGGCTCCCTCGTGTCTGCAGAGGAGAAGAAGCAGCGGAAGAAGGAGAAGTCAGGGTTCCCTGGGGAGAAGGGCGCTCTGCAGCGCTCCAAGACGCTGATGAACCTCTTCTTCAAGGGAGGGCGGCAGGGGCGGCCAGCAGGAGACAGGAAAAGAGAGGCCTGGACATTGGAAGGCAGAAGCCCCACTAAAGCCCGCCCTCGCCCGGACCTGGAGAAAGGTAGGTGCTGTTCCGGGTTGAAATCCCACCTCACTCATCACTCACTCCCACAACTAAAATGGAAGGAATAAGACCTGCTTTAGGCATAGAGATAACAAGTGGGTCAGCAAATGTACGCTGGTACCCTGTGTAACTTAGAAGGTGCTCAGAAAGTGGGGTGGCCACTGTCTTCCCTCTGCATCTTCTATCCTGCCTTTTGCAGAAATGTAAGATAATAGACTCAGTCGGGCGTGGTGGCACCCGCCTTTAATCCTAGCACTTGGGAGGCAGAGGCAGGCGGATCTTTGTGAGTTCAAGGCCAGCCTGGTCTACAGAGTGAGTTCCAGGACAGCTGGGGCTACAGGGAGACCCTGTCTAAAAAAGACCAAAAAAAAAAAAAAAAAAAAAAGATAATAGACTTATGTCACAGCAATAGGTGAAAAGGCTCAGCTTGGAGCCCTGTGCTCTGTGTGGTTCTGGCAGAAGGCTCCCTGGCCTTCACATCCTCCAACCAGAGCTCCATAGGCCCAGTCTAGTTCTAGACCTATCCTCAAGGAAAGCCATTTCTTTTTTTTTTTTAATTTCTGTATGTGTATGAATGTACTGTCTGCATGCAAGTTTGTGCACCTGTGTCGTGCAATGCCGCAGAGGTCAGAAGAGGGTCTCGGATTCCCCTGGAACTGGAGTTCTCCTGGAATTGGAGTTTCAGACGGCTCTTAGCCGCCATGTGGGTGCTGGGGATCGATCCCGGGTCCTCTGCAAGAGCGGTCAGTGCTCTTAACTGCTAGGCCATCTCTTCAGGCCAAGGAAAGCCGCTTCTAATCAGGGCCTGGATAGAGGGACTCAGGTGGGGCCGCTTTCCCCCCACTACTCTTGGGGATTGAACCTAGGTCACCAAGTATGGTAGGGAAGCTCTCTATCACTGAGGCCCAGCCCCAGCCCTAGGCAGGGATTTCTGAAGGACTCTCACAAGAAGTCTTTCCACCCTGATGAGGCTCAGAGACCAGGCTTAGCAGATATGGATCCCCTCAGGCTTTTGGCTCTAGCTTCCTATAGGTTGGCTTTATGGCCATGCGGGCTTGGCCAGCTTGGAAGTGAGATGGCCACTGTCTCTTAGCAACCCTGGGGAGGGGGAGTTATGTCTTTTTTTTTTTAAGACAGAGTCTCACTGTGTAGCTCTCTTTGGCCTCAAACTCACTATTGTAGACCAGGCTGGCCTCAAACTCACCGAGTTTGCCTGGGTTTAAAGGTGTTGCATTACCACTGACCTAGAGGGGGCTTTTTTTTTTTTTTTGTATTTTTGAGACAGGTTCTCCCTATAGTCCCAGCTGGCCTGAAACTCACTCTGTAGACCAGGCTGGCCTTAAACTCATACTCACAGAGATCTACCTGCCTCTGGTCCAGAGTTCTGGGATTAAAGGTGTGATAGAAGGAGCTTCTTAAGCAGTTCCAACTGAAGGAGGGGGACCTCCAGAGAGAGCCTCCTGGGCTCGCCTGTCACGCTGAACAAACTGCTGAGCTGTGGAGGAAGACAAGGCAGGGGCTCATAGACCTGCCAGATAGGTGCTTTGCTTTCGCTGCCCACCCTGGACTGGGTGCTGAACCCAAATGCATGGGCTGAGAATGGAAGGGGTCCCCGGGGACAGTCAGGGTGCTGTCTCCAGAAGGAGTGGACACTGGGGAGGTGGAAGACCTAAGGCCTCAAGGTGACAGTCCTGTGGAGGAAACACCTCTCCTCATCAGGGCCGGCCGGCCCGTGCTCACCGGTCTCTCTCTCCGCACAGTTCCCAGGGTGCTGTTCTCTCCTGCTTCTCAGCCCATCTCTCTGGCCACTCCTTTCTCTTCTTCCAAGGCTTCTCTTTCCCTCTCAGGCCCTTGAAGGTGGGTACCCATAAACTTTGCCCTTAGGGTCCTTTCTTCCATTCATTTGCTTGCCACATAAATCTTCATAAGCAGCATTTATACTCCCTCAACTTAAAATTTTTAAAAAATTTTTCTCTATTTTTTTTTATTTTATGTATATGAGTGTATTGCCTGCATGTAGGTAGGTGCACCTGTGTCATGCAATGCCCACAGAAGTCAAAAGAGGGTGTCAGATTCCCTGGAACTGGAGTTAGAACAATTGTTAGCTGCCATGTGGGTACTGGGAATCAAACCTGGGTCCTCTGCAAGAGCCTCTGGTGCTCTTAACCCTGAGCCCTCTCTCTAGCTGCTGCCTCCACTTTAGATACCCAGCTTTCACCGGCTGCCCATTGCTTAGCTGGGCATGAACTTGAAGGTCCTCAAGGCCCAGGCCTCTGGTCCCTGTCCTGTTTACTTCTGACTGGAATTCTCTACTCCTGATCCAGCTAAGCCTCCTTTTTCTTCACAGCAGGGGGTGTGGGACCTGTGCAGAAGTTTGTCACCTGGAGACTGAGACGTGGTAAATCCAGCATGCCAAGGTCTGGCCCATGGTAGAGCAGCAGGTGGGGAGGCATGTTGGGGCCCACTTAGTGGCTTTGGACTAAACTCATTTTGGACCACACCTGCAAGATCAGGCAGAGAAGTGCACACTGGGGACAGCTCAGAGAGCTGGGCTAAGTAAGCTTATCAGGAAAGAGGGGTGCAAACAGAGAAGGAAGTGCATTTCGAAGGCTTAGGATGGGATTTGGGGCACTCAGGGAGCCTGTACAAATGGGGGACAGACTGCTATGACATTGTAGGAGGAACTGGAGTTGGCACTCCATTGGTGGGCAGTTCCCCAGGAAAGGCCAAGCTGGGAAACATGGGCATGCTGGGATTCTGTCCCTGGGGATGTAGACATCTCAGATAGCCTTTATGGAGCCTGACTCTGCCAGAGAAATTCTACTCTGCCCAACAGCTCCTGCCACCCTCACCACATTCTCTTGCCCCTGCCCTGCAGACCGGGAGAAGGGCCGGGCTTTGCTCTCTGCCAGGTCTGGGAGCCCGTCTGGGCAGCTGCCTAATGAGGATGAGCAGGTGCAGGCCTGGGAGAGTCGACGGCCCCTCATTCAGGACCTGGCCCGACGACTGCTGACAGATGATGAGGTGCTGGCGGTCACTCGTCACTGCTCTCGGGTAAGCCTCCAGCCACCTGCAGCCCAGGCCGTTCATTCATTCAGGCTACTGTCCATTGACAAGTATCTGGGCTTTTTGTTGTTTAGAGGCCAATGATCAGTAAAAGCAAGTCAGTACACACACACACACACACACACACACACACACACACACACACACACCACACCTTCCAGTCAGAGAAGAGAGAAGACAATAACTGGGAAGGCCTCCCTGAGGAGAAGAGACAGACAGGTGATGCTCGGGAGGAAGTGGGTCTTCGTGGCAGCTGTTTGTTGGCCTCCTCTAAGCCCCCGGCCTTGTTTCCCATACCCCCTTCTCTTCCTGGGACAGCCAGCAGGTGTGACCTCATGATAAGCCTCTGTCCCTCTTTCTCAAGTAAGAAATCTTTCGTTTGACACCTCGACCTTCTTCCATTCCTATACCGTTCTGTTCCCTTCTACTTCAGACTGAATCAGAGAGCTCTAGTGTGGGTGAGAATCAGCTCTGAAGGACTCTGTGGAGCCTTAGTGTTGTGAAGACTTTGGGGTGAGGCTCACCCCTCCACTGGAAGGTCCTTTCCTAGCCGTCTGTCTCAAGGGTCCCGTAGTGGCTCCCTATACAAAACATGCATCAGTGCACACTGTGGGGAGCTTGGCAGTTTTAGAAACTATGTGTTCTTCCACCCTCAGGAGGAGAGCATGGAGCTGTGTATGTATCTGCTGGTGTGTTCATTGGTACATCTGTGTAGTATCTAGTTTGTGTTGTCATGCCTGCATGACTTTGTGCATAACAGGCATGTGTTTGCCCATTGTCCTAGTTTGTCTTCCGTTGCTGTGACAAAACATTCTGAAAGACACCAACTTGGGGAGGAAAGGGTTTATTCAGCTTACATCTCCTGGGTCACAGTTCATCACTCAGGTAGCACAAGGCAGGAACTCAGGGCAGGAACCTGGAGGCAGGAGCTGAAGCACAGGCCATGGAGGAAGGCTGTCCACTGGCTTGCTCACGTGACAGAGTTCAAGGAGTCCAACAGTAGCTGCACCACACTGGAAAGGCCGAGAGAATCCAGGGAACTGCTCAGTCTGCAAGGCTGGATGTCTCAGTAGTCCCAATCTAGTGCTGAAGGCCCGAATGGATTCCAGGAGATCTGCCGGTCTCAGTACATGCTGGGATCCGAAAGGTTGATCACAGCAGCAAGACAAACTCACCAGATGAGAGAGGCAAACCGCAGGAGAAAAAAGAGACCAGCTGCTTCTGCCATGGCCTTTTATACTGCCTGCCAGCAGAAGGCAACACCCACATTTGGGGTGGGCCATCCGGGTTGAGGCGGTCCAATCAGAAGACCCTTTTTCTCCTATTTGTTCCTTAGTCCGGTCAAGTTGACACCCAGGATTAACCATCACACCCATGTATTGTCACTTGGAGCCCAAGACGTTGGCATTCATACATTTTCTCACTGAGGTCTGATTCACAACAGAACTGCAGATGGGGGCTCCTGTCAGGGGACAGCTTCCAGGCTTTGGGCTAAACTCAGTATGTGTGGCACACAGAACACTAAGTGGGGCTATGTGTACCAACCAGCTTTAGTGAACCTGCAACTGTGACTTCTAGCCACTAGGTGGAGATCTTTGTCTGTATATTTGGCCTATGCCTTTTTCCCTAAATCCCTCCACTCCTTAGCCCTCCTCAGAAGAGAACTTCATCTCACTGTGTCCCCAAATGTCCTGTCAGCTAGCACCTTCTCACACCCAACTCAAGCCCCCAGAACCTTCTGGAATGGAGTCCTGGCCTGAGGGATAAGTAGTTTCCTAATGACTGTGTTGTACAGCCTTTAAGGCCAGGCTTTCCCTCTCTACTGAGCGACCCTTCCACATCTGCCAGACCAGGAATTTCAAGCTACCTTTCTGATTGCTATACACTTGCAAGCCACCTAGGGGACCCCTTATGAGGCAGAATAGAGTACAAGTTGCTTTCCCTCACAATCAAGGCTCTCCCTGATGTGACTCCCCAGCCTGCAGGCCTCTGCTTTAGTCTTCCCAACCTAGTTTATACAAGTTATGAGCTGAATAACTTTAGGAGATGCTAGTCACATAGGACTCAACCTGTGAGGCCCTACATGGAAGGTCTTTAGGGACCCTGAGGCCACATTAACCCTTTGTTACTCGGTATTCTGCATGCCCCTGGAACACTTTCCTCCCCAGCTTCCATGCTGCTTCCTGCATCCATCTGGAGGAATCCGTGTAGCTATCACTGTTTCCAGGAGGCCCATTCGCCCTCCACTGAAACTCTCTCTGCCCCACTGGCATTGGTCTGCAGTTAACTGCAGTTAACGCTAGGCTCATCTGTCCTCGTTCCCACTAGAGTCCCCGAGGATATGGAAGAAGAAGGTCTTGTTAGTGTGCCTCTACTGCTCAGTCAGGGTCTGACACTTACTAAATGTGGAATTCAGGGTTGTGGACTTGAAGGTCATGCACATATAGGGCTGGTTCTGTACAGTGTTTCTCTCTCCAGACAGAAAGCATTTCATTGATACATGAGAGTCCCTGTAGCTGTCTGTGGAGTTTAGGGACACATACTTCATATTTTATTTATTTCCAAATATTTCATCGCTTTTTTTTTTTTTTGGTCTTTTCGAGACAGGGTCTCCCTGTAGCCCTGGCTGTCCTGGAACTCACTCTGTAGACCAGGCTGGCCTTGAACTCACAAAGATCCGCCTGCCTCTGCCTCCCAAGTGCTAGGATTAAAAGTGTGCGCCACCACGCCGGGCCCCAAATATTTCAAATCACTCTTCTGACCTCCAGAGCACTTGGTACTTCCATGTCTGCCCATAGGAGGCACTGTATAGATGTCTCTCTGAACCTGCTTCCTTTTACCACCAGGGGGCAGTATGCTAAGCAAATAGCCTGGCTCCCAGTGTTCAGTTCTCCAAAGTTCATGGGGTGAGACATTCGGGCTGGTGGCATCCAGGCAGTGCCAGGCAGAAGGGTACTGACTGGGGAGGCTGCGGAGCCACACGTTCCCACAAGGTCACCATTCCAGCTCTGAACAAAGGGCTAGAACTGCCGCTGGGCATGGTGGCGCACGCCTTTAATCCTAGCACTCGGGAGGCAGAGGCAGGCAGATCTTTGTGAGTTCAAGGCCAGCCTGGTCTACAGAGCAAGTTTCAGGACAGCTGGGGCTACAGGGAGACCCTGTCTCGAAAAGACCCCCCCCCAAAAAAAATTAAAGGGCTAGGACAGCCAAGACCACAACATAGTGTTGGGCTCACATTCCTCGCTTCTGTCTGTGGGGGCGGGAAGTCCTGCACGAGAGTGTACGCAAGAACTGAATGTCTTTAGTTCCAGTTTCCTCCCATATTTCCTTATCTGTGTGGCTTTGAGCAAACTTCTGGGGCTCAATTTCCTCAGCTATAAAAAAATAATCATAGTAAAGTGGCTGTTAAATAAGAGAACATATGGAAAAGCCTTAGAAAGGTGCCTGTCCCAAAGCCATTATTGCCGTTGCTATCTATTGCACATCTGCCATGATCATTATAGGCACTCACAAGTTATTGACATAAGACCATCCTGTGGACCCTGGGTGGGTGGACCTTTCTTAGAGCATGGTTAGCTGGATGAGCCCCGGGGTCCCTGCGTGCCTGGTGTTTCTTTTCACCCACCCCTGGATTGCCTGCTGCTGCCTGACCTGTAGTGGTACCTCTGTCTGCAGTATGTCCATGAGGGTGGTGTGGAGGACCTCGTGCGGCCCCTGTTGGCCATCCTGGACAGGCCTGAGAAACTGCTGCTGCTGAGGGATATCAGGTAGGAGGGGCTTGAGGGGTGGTCTGGGGCAGGAAGCCCCAGTGATCCCAGGACTGAAGCTCCTCCCTCTATCCCTCCCCTCCTGACCAAGTCCTGCTTACCCATCTTCCCCCACCTTCACCCCAGGAGTGTGGTGGCCCCCACGGACCTTGGCCGCTTTGACAGCATGGTGATGCCTGTGGAGTTAGAGGCTTTCGAGGCTCTCAAGAGCAGGGCAGGTCAGCAGCTGGGGCAGGACTACTGGCTCTTGCATCCTAGGTGGGGGCGGGAATGGAGGGTGGTATAGGCTTTTAAGCCCACCTGGGAGCCTGACAGAGGTGCCTGGCTTCTGATCTTCTTTCTTCTCCAACCAGTGCGGCCTTCTGCTTTGAGACCAACCAGACAAGACACACCACCCAAGCGTCATCTCATCACCCCTGTGCCTGGTCAGTCAGAGTCCCAGAGCCTAAGGAGAGGGAAACCTTGGGGACATCAGCACTGGGAGAACAGCCCTGCCTCGGAGCTGGGCTGTTGTGGGCCAGAAGGAAAGCCTTATCCCCTAGGCCATTGTTATGGAGCTAATCGCACATGAACAGTTATTTCATAGGGTGCTTTAAAACCACACAGTTTAAAAAAAAAAAAAACGGTTTTTATTTATTATTTGTTTATTTTTTTTAGTTAATTTTGGTCTTTTTGAGGTAGGATCTTCCTGTAGCCCCAGCTGGCCTGGAACTCCCTATGTAGACCAGGCTGGCCTCTATCTCAGAGATCCGCCTGTTTGTGCTGGGATTGAAGGCATTCACCACTACACCCCACTAAACCACACACTTTAAAATCTACTGTCTCTCTCTCTCTCTCTCTAGTCTTTTTCGAGACAGGATCTCCCTGTAGGCCCAGCTGACCTGAAACTCACTCTGTAGACCAGGCTGGCCTTGAACTCACAAAGATTCGCCTGCCTCTGCCTTCTGAGTGCTAGGATTAAAGGTGTGAGCCACCCACCCCCCGGCTTAAAATCTAGTCTCTTAGATGTGTTAAAGTAGAATTAAGTTACAATAATACAAAATGCTAAGATGATATGAATAGATCATGTTTGTCTATCTGCCCCAGTGGACAGTGTCTCTTACTGTGGACACTTTGCAATGGACCTGAGCAAACGCAGACCTGGTTTACACAAACTCAGGTCTTACAAATATGGTCTGGAATGGTGTCCCCCAGGCTCAAAGGTCAAGAGGGGAAGGCTGACCCTGACCCTGTCCCCCAGATAGCAGAGGAGGCTTCTACTTGCTGCCAGTGAACAGCTGCTCAGAAGAGGATGACGGGGAGATAAGTGAGCAGCTGGGGGGCCTCAAGGTCTCCCTCAGTGCCTCTGTCCCCCGACACCACCATAAAGGAATCCCCCCTCTACAAGATGTGCCAGTAGATGCCTTCACCCCATGGCGAAACGCATGTACACCTCCTCCCCAGCCACCTCCTGTGGCTCCCCGGCCTCCCAGGCCCAACTGGCTACTGACAGAACCCCCAAACAGAGACCCTCAGCAGAACCAGAGCCAGGCCCCAGCCCAAAGCCACAGTCGCAGCCGCAGTCGAGGTCGGGGGAAGTCCCCTGGGCGCAGGAGCTCCCCTTCCCCCACACCCATCGGTACTGCCACTACATCCAACGGGCGCTACCACAGGCCTCGCAAGGCCAGGCCCTCTCTTCCACTACCTCTGGATGGGCAGGTAGCCAGTCAAGGGCCCTTGGAGAATGGAAGTGGTGGAACAGCTGAGGAGACAGCCATGAGGGTCCCCACTGGAGAGCTGAGGACAGTCACACTGTCCAAGATGAAGCAGTCCTTGGGTGAGTCCAGGTGGTGCTGGGCCAGGCAGGGTAGACTTCTGGGTCTGAGTGAGGTTGGTAGGCCAGGAAAGGAATCTGAGTACTGAGATACACAACTGGGGAAACTAGATTTGGAGGTCAAACCAAGGTGCAGATATGGGGGCCTGGATTTGGGGTTAGGATCCTAGGTTCCTTCTGGGAACTTAGGGTTTAGGGGTGACCTGTCACTCTGTGCTTTGGACTCTCCCCAGGCATCAGCATTTCGGGGGGCATCGAGTCCAAGGTGCAGCCCATGGTAAAGATAGAGAAGATCTTCCCAGGAGGAGCCGCCTTCCTCAGTGGGGCCCTTCAGGTGGGTTACCTTGAAGGGTAACTAGGCCTAGAGTTAAAGTGTGGTGGGTACAAGGCTGCTGCACATTTACCTTCCAGCCAGGCATGTTCAGACCAGGTCCTGGAAGGAGGCTTGGAGGCACAGGGGTCAGGCCAGCATGCTGGGCAGGCCTAAGGGAGAATCTGTCCCCTCATGCTAGCCTGGGCCTGAGGACGGCCCATCCTGTTCCACCCTCTTCCCAAGGGACAAAGGGCCATTGTCTGTGCCCTACCCTGCCCCCAATGGTTCCTGGCACAAAAGTCCCATTGTCCATCCCCAGCACTGATGGGGGAGGAGTGTCCTAGCTGGTCGAGGTGAGAGGCCACTGTCTTCAGGTTGGGTGGTAGGCGGGAATGGTATGAAGAAGGCTTATGAGTGATCTTATCCTTATCCCAAGGCTGGCTTTGAGCTTGTGGCGGTGGATGGAGAGAGCCTGGAGCAGGTGACCCACCAGCGAGCCGTGGACACCATTCGCCGGGCTTATCGGAACAAGGCTCGGGAGCCCATGGAACTTGTGGTCAGAGTCCCTGGGCCTGGCCTGCTATCCTGCTCTGACCCATCAGACCTCATGGATCAGAGCCTTCCTGCTAAAGCTTCCTCTGCCCATGGACCCCTTGATGCCACCCCAGTTAATACCCAACCCCTGCCCTCTGAAACTAGGCTCCTACAGCAGTCTCTCAACCCAGCCTTTCAGGCTCCTGGTGACCCTTCCCATTAACAAGTCAGGTCCTCCTGCTGCTGGGTTCCCTCACAGCACCTCTGTCTTGACTGCTGAGAGCACCATACCAGTGGATATTCCCAGTCTCCACTTCCAGCTTTAAGACTCTGGCCTTTTAAGTTAAGCTGGATGTCCAAGGACAGATGGTGCTAGTAGGCAAACTGTGTCGCTTGCACCCCCTGCTCCTTGACCCCTCCTGTGAGGACAAACCTCAGGGCCGGAACCTAGAACTAGTGAGAGTTTTCTCATGACACCCCTGGCTCCACGAGACTGAGAGACTTAGATTCTGAGAGTTCTCAGGAAATCAGTGCACCCCCTTCCCCTTCAGTCTGCAGAGTCTTCAATGCAAAGGACAGGCTGGGAAGGGTTTTCCGATTCCTCATTGAGACTCATGTTGTGGTCCACTAGTACCTCCATTTCTACCGGATTTTTCCTTCCTCCCATGACCCTTCCTCCCTATTAAAGAGCCCCACGAATGGGTAGGTGAGCAGCCAGCAAAGGGGAGAGACCTCAAGATCCCCTGTAGTCGTTTATCCAGCATACTTTTTTAAAAACAAAAAACTTTTTTAATTTTTCTTTGGGTTTGTACAAGAAATTTACAGTGTGAAAAATATACAAGGGAAAATGAAGCCATAAACCTGGGTGTGGGGGGGATTGCTCGGTCACAAACACAAATAAACAAGACATTGCTGAGTTCTTCCTTTGGTCTGACTTCAGCCCCCTAGCCCAGAAGAAGCTGCAGAGCTGGAATAGGACATGGGGATCAGACCCCAGTCCCAGCCCTGTCCCTCAGTGTGGGCATGTGGGAGCAGGCACATCTGGAGCAGCTGCTGCCATCTGGCTCTCTCTGGCTTCAGGCAGGTAGAGTGTGGAGATGAGGAGAGCCCCTTTCTCTTCCGGGTTCTCCTGGCTGGAGTAGCCTGGGAAACGTATGAGGCAGCTGGGGAGTGAAATGGCGAAGTGGTCAGGATGGAGCCTCTGGGTAACAGTGAACATGAACCTTTTAAGGGGTCTGATCTTGCTCCTCTTCAGTCACAGGGTCACCTGAATTCTTGGCAGAGCCCCTGAGGCTCAAAGACCTAAGGGAACTCAGTGTGGATCCTGGGGCCTGAGTGGCCCTGTGGCTCGAGCCCCTTGCAAAGCCCTAGATTTCGGTGGCAGTGATTTCCTCCAGGCAGATGCAGGGGGCCGGTTCAGCCAGACCCAAGTCAGCAAGCTCCCGGGCCTCCAGCTCCAGGCTGAGTTGCTGCAGCTCCTGCTCCAGCTGCCGGTTACGACGATACATCTGGATATAGTTGTGTTGCAGCTGCTTCTGGTAGCGGATCACCTGTTCCTTCTCCGCCTGCCAGGCCAGCCGCTCCCCCTCAAAGCTGTCCCGCTGCTCATCTCCGCGCCGCCGCTCTCGCTGCAATTCTGCCCGCAGCCGCTCTACCTGTGCCCGCAGGCTGCCCCCTGTGCCAGCCGCTGCCCGCTGCACCTTAGCCTCATCACTCTCTGCCAAGAGGAATGGGTCAGTGGTGGCAGGTGGCACAGGGGGCTCCCGGAGTCCAGCCACTTCGGCATTTAGCTGCCCAGCCTTCTCTCGGAGCTGCTCTGCTTCCTGGCGGTGCCGCTGTAGCTCCTGGGAACAGGTCTCCAGCTCCAGCTCCCTAGCTCGGGCTGCCTCCTGTAGGCCACGTGCCCGTCCCTCACTGACCCGCAGGGCAGCCCGGGCCTCCCGCAGAGCGACCCTCAGGGCCACCAGCTCGCTGCCCTTCTGTACCAGCTCTGCCTGAGACTCTTTCAGTTGCTGCTTTAGCAGAGAGATCTCGCCTGACTTCTGGCACACCTGAGGGAGGAGGGGGGTGCAGAGCGGTTGACAAGGACGGTGAGGACTCTCTGGGAAGTTGACAAGGACAGTGAGGACTCTCTGGGAAGTTGGGTCCTGGGCATTATGCTGGCATTCAGGAAGCAGAGGCCATTTCCCCTCATTTTACAGCTGGAGGAGAGACTAGTGTGACACGTCTGAGGTCAAACTGCTAGTTAATAAGCCAGAGGGGGCCTGGGCATGGTGGCAGAGACCTTTAATCCCAGCATGTGGTAGGCAGAGGCAGGAGGATCTCTGTGAGATGGAGGCCAGCCTGGTCTATATAGAGTTCCAGATGAGGCTAGAAGGAGACTGTTTCAAAAACAACAAAAATGTCAAAGGGAGCTGGGTGTGGTGGTGCACGCCTTTAATCCTAGCACTTGGGATGCAGAGGTAGGCGGATCTCTGAGTTCAAGACCTGTCTACAGATCAAGTTCCAGTACAGCCAGAGCTACAGAGAGACTCTGTCTCAAAAAGATTAAAAGAAGAAAAAAAAACAAAAACAAAGGGGAACACAGCAACAAAGCACAGAACCAGATCTTTTCCTTTCAAAGCTGGTGTCCTTAAACCATTATCAGATGCTGTATAAAACTGCCTAGCCATGGTGGCAGGTACCCTTGAGTGGGAGCTATCCAGGGCAGAGCCCATATGTCCAGGTGAGAGGCGAGTGTCTTGAGTAAGAGCAGACATCAAAGCCAAATGACCTGGGTTCAATTCTCAGCAGCCAAATTACTGGGTTCAATTCTCCACACAGTCCCTGCTAGTGAAACTCTAGGTTCAATTCTCCGCACAGTCACTGCTAGTGAAACTCTAGTCTCAATTCTCAGCACAGTCCCTGCTAGTGAAACTCTAGGCTCAATTTTCAGCACAGTCCCTGCTAGTGAAACTCTAGGCTCAATTCTCAGCACAGTCCTTGCCAGTGAAACTCTAGGCTCAATTCTCAGCACAGTTGCTGCCAGTGAAACTCTAGGCTCAATTCTCAGCACAGTCCTTGCTAGTGAAACTCTAGGTTCAATTCTCCGCACAGTCACTGCCAGTGAAACTCTAGGCTCTAACCTTTCTGGGTGTCAGTTTCCTCATTCATAAAACAGGATTTTTCTGGGCGTGGTGGTGCACACCTTTACTCCCAGCACTTGGGAGGCAGAAGCAGGAGGATCTCTGTGAGTTCTAGGCCAGCCTGGTCTATATAAAGAGTTCCAGGCCAGCTGAGGCTACAGGGAGACCCTGTCTCAGACAAAAAAAAAAAAGTTTTTTTAATAGCACCTACCTAATAGGGAAGGCAATGCCATTAGCTATTGGGCACCAGATCAGACCAAGGAGAACCCCAACCCCCGCCTACCAAGGTGAGGAAGAGCAAACTCTCTAGGGAGCCGAGCTCAGGCCATCTCTGCACGGTATGTCCTAGCATGACCCTCCTCCTGCCTTGCCCAGCCTCCCGGTCTGCATACCTCCCATTTGGTCTCCTCTAGCCGTGGTCCTAGTTCCCGTTGCTCTCGCTCGAAGGTGGCACACCGTCGCTCCAGCTGTTCTCGTTCCTGTAGCAGCTGTGCAAAGTCATCCTGCAACTGTCGTTTTTCTTGCTGCAGCTGGAACACCTGCAGCTGCAGCAGCTGTTGGGCCCGCTGGATGCGCTGTGTGGCCTGCTGTGCCTGGGCTGCACAGTCCTCCCGCTCTCTTGGCCAGTGCCGCCGCTGCTCCCCAAATGCCTAAGGCAAGAAGGCAGACTGGATCCTTGCAGGTTCCCCAGCCGAGTCCCAGCCACTCCTGCTCCCACCCACTCAACTGCTTGGGTGGATCCCTGCCTGGGCTCGATAAACCTAATAAACTATGACAATAGTAAAAGCAAGCACTTGCAGGGCATTTTCTAGGTGTCAGGCATTATCCCAAGCACCATGTGCCATTTGCTTTATGTTAATTTTCATGATAACCCTATAGGGCCACAACTATTGCCATTTAGGAAAACTGGGGCTTGGTAAGATTAACTTACCCAAGTCTAATAGACAGTATGTGCAAGTGCTAGGTCCAATTCATATCTCTGCCTCCTCACTGCTGAAAGTTAAACTAGGAAGCTTGGGGGTGTCATACTGAGTCCTTACCCCCTCCCCCCCCAACAATAAAGCTCCAAGCATTGTTCTGACCCTCCAAACTGAGTGTTGCTGCTTGCCGCACCTGACACATGGTGGCCTCACTCTCATCCAAACTGTCCCGTAGCTGTTGTAGCTCTGACTCTCGGTCTCGGAGCTTCCCTTCCAGGACACACTGTAGCAGGGCCTCGTCAGAAGGAGGTGGAGGGGGTGGAGGAGGTGGAGAGCGGTCCCCACCAGAGCTGCTGCCAGGGGAGGCCCGGGGACCACTGCTCAAGAGCCCCCCAGCTATGCGGCCCCCCAAGGAACCTGTGCTCTTACTAGAGGAAGATCGGCCACTGTCTGAGTGAGAGGGCCCAGTAGGGGGGCCCCGGGTTGGCCCAGGCAGTGCCCCTCGGCCAGGGCCATGGGAGGGCAGGTGCCCGCCTGGGGAACTGGTAGTTGGCTCAGCACCCCCAGTGCTATAGGTGGGCAAGCTAGATAAAGAATTTCGACCAGAGTCTGACAGTGTTCCTGATGGGCAGCCACTGGTCCAGCCACTCAATGCCAAGGGTTTGTCAGCAGCAGAAGAGGAGGAAGAGGAAGAGGAAGAGGAGGCTGGGCCCCCAAACAGCTGTGTTAGGCTGCCCTGGCTCCCAGAAAGCCCAGCAGCCCGAGGACCCAGGAAGCCGGGTAAGGATGGTGCTCCTCGAGGCTTGGGCAGCACTGGCTTGAAGGCTGTTGGCCGGATTAGGATTTTCTCCATGTTCTGAAACAAGGTATCACATGACAAATGAAGACGAGCTGCCCAACTTTTCCTTCCTTCTTTTCTTTTTTTTGGTCTTTTTGAGACGGGGTCTCCCTATAGCTCTGGCTGTCCTAGAACTCACCACATAGACCAGGCTGGCCTTGAACTCACAGAAATCTGCTGCCTCTGCCTCCCAAGTGCTAGGATTAAAGGTGTGCACCACCACGTCCGACCTTTTCTTTTCTTGAGACAGAATTTTACTCTATTGACCTCAAACTTACTATGTAGTCCCATGCTGGCCTTGAACATGAATCAAAGCTCCTGCCTCAGCTCTCCAAGTACTGGGATTACAGGTATGTGCCACCATACCTACTTACTTGCCCAGCCATTTAAAACCCTGATCAATTGATCCTTCCATCGATCCATTACTCCTTCCCTCCCTCCCTCCCTCCCTCCCTCCCTCCCTCCCTCCCTCCTTGTATTTTCTTGTGTATATGTGCGCACACCTATTCGTGTGTGCGCGTGCGTGCGCGTGTGAAGGCTAAAAGTTGAAGTCAGGTGTCTTCCTCAGTCATTCTCCACTTTATTTTTGAGGCAAGGTGTCTCACTGAACCTGCAGCTCACCCATTTGGCTAGACTGGGTAGCCAACAAGCCCCAAGCATCTGCCCCTCTCTGTCACCTACGTGCTGGGATAACAGGCCTGTGCCACTATGTCCAGCTTTTAACATGTGTTGTGGGGATCCGAGGTTAGGTCCCCTTAGCCAGCAAACCATGATCTTTTTAAAACCCTTCATACTCCCAGCCTTCCCACATGGGATCCTCAACCCCTATAAATTATTAACAATTGCTCAGACTGGCGAAGGGCCTCCTAAGTGTCTACTTTATGTAAAGCAATTCAAAAGGCTCATTTAAATCATTACAACAGCCATGTGAATATAATATCCCTATTCCCATATAACACAAGATGAAACAGAGACTCATAAAGCAAGATGAAGGCTTTTCCCAAAGTCAAACTCATAGATACTGTATAATAACTGAAGCCACTAATGTTGACTACCTTCTAGGGGCTAGGCACTATGTTAAACATTATTATTATTATTATTGGCCTTTTTTTAAAATATTTATTTATATTTTTTATTTTATGTGTATGAATGTACTGTCTGCATGTAGGTTTGTGCACCTGTGTCGTGCAATGCCGCGGAGGTCAGAAGAGGGTGTCAGATTCCCTTGGAACTGGAGTTCTCCTGGAATTGGAGTTACAGACGGTTCTCAGCCGCCATGTGGGTACTGGGGATCGAACCCGGGTCCTCTGCAAGAGCGGTCGGCGCTCTCAACCGCTAGGCCATCTCTCCAGCCCCCATTATTGGCCTTTTTGAGACAGGGTCTCCCTTTAGTCCCAGCTGACCTGGAACTCACTATGTAGACCAGTTGGCCTTGAACTCAGAGATCTGCCTGCCTCTGCCTCCAGAGTGCTGGGATTAAAGGCGTGCACCAACACGCCCATCTTATGTTAAACATTATGAAAACCCAAGATAGTCTATGAATGCTGCCCTATAGCCTAAAACCTTAACTATACAGACACAGAAATGTAGCTCAGACAGGCTGTCATTTCCCTGAGATCACACAGCCAGAATGAGACAAAGCAGGGACACAGCCCACATTTTTTTCTTTATACAGGCTTCCAAATTCTAGCTTCTCTAAAGGGCTCCTGATTGAACACAGGTCCTCCCAAAAGGGTCTGGTCCTTACCTTCTCCAACTTTCCAGAGACAGGGATGAGCTTCGGTGGGGGCCCACGGAGGTGGGCATTGCGTGCCCGCTGTTCTCGGGTATCTTCAACATCACTGCTTGGGCTAGGTGGTGACTCTGTCCGGAAGTCCTCATTAATGTAGGTAAAGCTAGTGCCAGGAACAGCCTTCCTGGGTGGCACAGCTGGGCAGAGCAGCTCCTGTGCCTCATAGCCACCCCGTAGCAGCCCATCCTGCTGGCGGAAGAAGGTGGGCCCAGGGGCACCATGGTGGCGTGGAGGAGCCGGTCCCCCCGGGCAGGGCCGGCCCGAGATGAGACTGCTCACGCTGCCCATGGTTGGAGCTTGTGGGGCAGTGGCAGTCTCAGGAGCGGGCTCCAGTGGCACTGGCAGAGTGTGCACAATGGCCATGGTGGCAGAGGCTCAGGCCTGGCCAGGGGCCTCCAGGGCAACCTGTGAGCAGGGCAGTGGTGTCAGAGTCCCTGCACCTTGAGTCCCCTCCCTATGCAGGCCTTCTCCAGATCCCCTGCTCCAGGCCAAACACTCCTGACATCAGTAACAAGGTGCCCTCTCCAAGTATTGGCATGACTCTCAATTCCCTCTGGGCCCTAGACCACTGACCAACTCTAGTCTGGACAAGATTAAGGACTAATTCTACCAAACAGAAAATGATTAGGGAAGAAGAGACCTAGGATTTTATGCAGCTTGAGCAGACAGCCCTAACTACTAGCTCCTGGTACAGCTCCCAGTACACTCTCTTGGGACAGGTGGCCTCATTACAGGGCCACTTGGGCAAAGGAACCTTTAGGGATGCAATCAGTAACTCAGATGGTAATTAGGGAACAAAGAACCAAGGGCCTGCAGTGCCCAGCCTCCCACTGCTAGGACTCAGTTTCTCCCAGACAGAGAGACGGCAAGGGTGGAGCTGGCCAAACAGGAACCTCACAGCTTTTAGGAACCCACAGGTGCCCTCTGGGGTCTCCTACCTTTCTGGAGGTGGATGCAGATTCAGGCCTATTTCCATGACAAGTCCTAGCCTCTGCCATCCAATCGTTCAGAGCTAAGGAAGCCTCTACAAGTCCTGCCCCACTGCCAACCTCTATTAAATCTTCCTACTTTAGCTGACCTCTAGGTCATGGGATGCAGGCAGAAACCAGCCACTACCTCCACTAGAATCATAATCAAGAGAGTTCCACCTCCCCTAGTTCTGCTCCTTCCCGGAAGGGGAGAGCCAGCCTCCACCCGGAACTCCCTCCCAGTCCTGAGGCTGATGAGCAGAACTTAGGCATCTGCTGAAGTCATTACGCATAGCAGGGGCCAAGATGTGGACAGAGGAGTCCATAAGAGCATGCATATTTGCTTCTAGGTATGAAGGCATGTACCGAAACATGAAAATCAACAGTATTTGATCATTAAAGTATGGAGTGGAGTAGATACATGTTTAGAAAGATTTGTCAGTACATTCATACATCTGTATGTGTGATTGAGGGGAGAGGAAAAGTCGAAACACAACTCTGCTATGTAGCTTCCTGAGTGCTGGGATCACAGGCTTGTGCCACCATGCCCAGTTATGCCCAGTTATATGTGGGAATTCTTATGTTTCACAGGATTATGTGTATAAATAGAGGGTCACTAATAGAAAGTATATGTAAGTTACAGCGTGTATATAACAAATGAGTCCATGGCTTCTGAATGTGTTATATGATGGAAAAGTGGATAAGATATCCCACACATTTAGATACATGTAAGTTTATGTGTGAACTTCTATGTGTATCTTACAGTGTGTGACAACAAAGGCACGGGCAAGTACCTGTGGAGGAGTCTGTATGAGCTACTTTGTGCAGGGGTGAGTTGGAGGCTAGGTGACCCTCAAGAGGACCCGGGAGAGTGTGAGCCTGAGCCTGTTTTTTGTTTTTGTTTTTCTCACTCAAGGCTGTGGGGAAAGGTGAAACCCAGAGTATCTGACCCCTGTGCCCCATCTATTGCTTTCTATTAAGTCACTCCAAAGTGTTAAAGACACTGAGAATCACAAGAGTCCCTGAGGAAGGAGTTGCTGGGAGCCCGGGTAGTAAGCCCCCACACAGGCTTCTATGTAGGTGTTGAGGGCTGAGACTGCCCCACAAGGTGCAGCCAGGGACAGGAATCACTCCACAGTATGTGAAGAAGGGTGGGGAAGGCTGGCACTCCTGTGTGTATACTTCCCCACTCCAGGGTACACAGAAAGTGAGACCCAGACAGAAGGGCAAGGGCAGCTGCAGACAGACTCAGAAGACAGAGACCCAAAGTCAAGAGACAAAGACAGCCCAGGAGGCTCAGGCACGAGGAGCCAGTGGCTGACCCAGGAGCCAGGGTCGCTAAAGCCACGCAGGCAAAGCTCCCTAAAGCCAGAGGGGCGTAAAGCTGCGCCCTAAGAGCCGGGCGTCTGGAAAGCCAGGCCTAGCCAGTAAGGCTCCGGCTCTAGAGGCCCGAGAGAAGGAGGGGCAAAAGGCTCCATTTTGAGAAATGCGTTTGTGGCTGTGGGAAAAGAAACCCCTGCTTCTCCTCAGCACTCCCTGAGATATCACTATATAGTACACAGACCCCGTCTCCTCGCGGTGGATTGGGGGATCAGAGGGTTGGGGCCCAGCCTGGGCGGGAGAGGAGTCTGGACCACGTTCCAACTCTCTGACCTCAGGGTTGGGGATTGGAGAGTTGGGTAAAGTCCCCCCACAAACTCCAGAGACCAGTAAAGCGGGATCCAGTCTGGGATCACGAGTTCCCATTCCTGGACTGGAAGCCTGGAGTCCCCAGCCCTACCCAAGAGAGTCCACCCCATTCCACCGAGCGGGGGAGTCCAAGGAATGCCGCCTCCCCGCCGGGGCGCACCGAGAAGTTGGGGCGCCCCCATCCTGAATCCCCTCACCTCCGCCACGCTGCTCCATGCTCAGCCCCCGGCCGCCCCAAGCACTCCACAGGCGCGCCGCCCGCTCCAGCCCGCGCGCGGCCACTCGGAGCGGCCGGCCCAGCCCCGCCTCCGCCTCACCGGCGCCCCCCGGCCCTGGCCAGCCCCCTCCCGGCCCAAGTGGGCGGCGCGCGCGGCGCGGGGGAGGGGTCCCAGGAGTGTCCCCGCCCCGGGGAGCGGACACGCGCAAGCACCCCACGTCACGCGCGCCCACCCGGGCGCACGCAGGGGCTGCTAGGTGGCGCCCGGGATCCCTCCCGGAGAGGCCCAGTGTTTGGAAGCTGGATCGGCTCGGGATTCGGGAAGCGGGTCATCCTCCGCCCGGGCCCGGAGGCCAGCGGCAGCTGGTCATTGTTCCAGCACAAAGAGCCGAGGCGCGACGGCCACCCCTCCCCCCTCCGCTTCTCCCGGCGAGGCTGCCCTCCCCAGACACGCTCTCCAGCTTGCCAGTACAGAGCGGAGGCGGAGGGTCAGCTGCCCCTCTCGGATGGCTCAGGCTCGGATCGCTGCCTGTCCCACCCCCGGCAGGTTGGAGGTCGCACACTCGGATGTGCGGACGTGGCGCCACCTGGTGGTCCCTTCTAGCAACCTATCAGCCCCTCCCCCCCGTGTCCCCCTACTTCCATCCCACTCCCTCGCCAGTGCAGGACCTTCAGGCCGCGAACCCAGGACCTGCTGCCTCTGTCGTGGCTCGGAGCTTCCCAGCTTAACCTTAGGGTCATTTGGTATGAGAAAGGTCGCTGCTCAAAGAGGGGTGGCCCTGACCCCCCAACAGTCTCTAGAATGAATGATGCGGATCTTCAGTAGTCTAAACCTCCACTGGCCCCACAGCAGACAACATCCCACTGTCTTTCTCAAGAGTCACAAACATTTTTACTCTCCCGATAACAACAGTCCTAACACCCACACGACCTTTCCCACATTCTGTCTGAGGCAGCCTCAACCACAGTCTTATCCATCACGTGGCTCCACGTTTTCATTCCATAATCCTTCAGGCCAACTCACAGGAACTTGGTGTAGACAGCCTGTTCTTCACTTTTGTAAGTCTTTTACACCCAGTCACAATCTCAAATACAGTACCTCCCAACCCTTCAACCTCAGGCCAACTCATAGAGACTTTTCGTGTTGCACGCTTACACAGGAACAGCCTTAAATATACTCTCCTAACCCTCTCCCATGGATTGACAACTGTATGCAACCACTCAACTTCTTACATCATATTCACAAACTACCCCCTTTCTCTGAGGGGTCTCTGTGACCTGGTCAGGTCAGCTGACACCCACATCCTCAGACAAGGCCGCCCTCCCTTCCCTTTCTGCCTTCTTCCCCCAGGGCCAAGGCCTGCCAGAGCCAGATTGGCCCCAGGAAGAAGCATCCCCCCCCTTCCAGGCCACAGCCTGGCTGGCTCTCAGCTCTATTTTTAGCTCCATGGAAAGGGTTGTTTTTCTTTCTTTTTCCCTGGAAAGGGAAACACAGCCCAGCCACCCTCAGGCTCACTCCAGCCCCTCAGCTTCACAAGAACAGACTGAATCCCTCTCCCCAGTAGGTAGAGACCCCTCCCCTGGCCTAGCCCTGATCCCTGCCTCCTGGGGCACCGACAGCCTCCTCCCCTTTTTGGCCGCTAGCCCAGAAGCTCAAGCAGCAGCTGGGTTCAGCGTGAGGAGGGGTGAGGGGTGTGGGGGGGGTTGAGAGGTGGGAGGGTTAGCGGAGAGGATAGAGCCCCCTCCCTCATTCCCTGGGGGAGGGGGTGTAGTCCTTCTTCCCCTTAGAGGAGGTACCCCCAGAGATTGAAGAGGTATTTACTCTCAGGCATTCCCGTTTGGGGGCGGGGGTGGGTGGGAAACACCCTGCCCCTCTAGCATGGGTGGGCTTTTTGTACCTAGACTGGGAGGAGCTCCCAGCCCGGCTAGGGGCGGAGTGGCGGGAGGAGATGGACCTTGGTGCTCCCTGGGCTGGGGTGTGAGACAGGGGCAGCTGTCCCGGGAAACTAGAGGCGCCCCCACCCCCCGCCCCATACCTTTCAGGGATGCGGATTCCGACAGTGTTTTAGGGAGCAGGAAGACAAGGAGTCCAAGTAACCCCATCCCATTCCAACACTCCCCGGGCCTCTCTTGCCACCCAGGCTCCAGGGGGCGTTGTGTTCCCATTCCGGGCGAGAGGGCTTATCACGGCTCCCGGAGTATGGAATATACTCCTGTCCAGGGCCAAGCAAACACGCCAGGACCGACCCGGGAGACGACTGCGGGAGGGAGGTGTCCCTGCCCAGAGACAGGGTTAGGGGAGCACAGCCCCCCAAGCTGCAGAGCAATCACGTGGTCCACGCCTGTTTTCGTCTCGGTCTTCACCTGCAGGCAGGCAGTGAGAAGCCGGAACCTCCTGATGCGACCCCACCCCGCCCGCCCCCGCGGACGGTCGCCGAGCAGGCGGCCCCTTTCCCCGCCTCCGCCTGAACATCAGCGCCCATCCCGCTGGGGGTCGTGCGGGAGGCTGGCACTGCCTCTGGAACTGCTGTTAGGGTATCTCATTGTGCGCGTTCTCCTTAAGCGCACGTGTGTTCGTCTCCTATGTGCGTGAACGGGTCCCTGCATGCGTGTATGTCCGTACGTCGGTGTGAGTTTCTGTGTCGCCTTGCTGTTCAGACTTCGTCTCCGCCCAACCGAGTGGGGACCTTCCTCACCCTAATCCTGTTTTCCCAGACTCGGAAAGTTCTCTCGGAAGCGAGGATGTGCGGGAGGCTAGCGTTCCAGCACCGAGTCCGCCCCACCACTCACCCAGCACCGGAGCCGCCGCTCCCTCTGGCCTGGCTCCTGCTGCAGCGTGCCCACTTCCTCGCTGTTAGAATTCTGGCACCCCAGCCCGCTCCCGGCTCCCTGCTCCCGGCTACCGCCAGGCCAGACCTGGAAGAGCGAGGCGGGGCGGCTGAGGCCGCGCCCCCCACCCAGAGAGGGGGAGTGGTCTGCCCAGCCGCCAGAAGAGCAGACCTAGTACCCAGCCCAAAAGTAACTTGATGGTGTCCTAAGGCTCCCTCTCTGGCCTTTGACTGCACACACTGCATACTGGACTTGGCTTTTGACCTGGGGAAGGGGTAGCAGATGTGACTAACAGCCAAGCCTTAACTAAGAGGCGTTTGATTCTGTCACTCTCTCCTCTGTGGGGGACTCAATCCAGTCCACTCTGCCCACAACCCAGAAAGGGAAAACCCCAGGGAAGCAGACAAAGGCGGCTCCCTCCGCCCCATATTCATATATTCACTCTTCCCTTTCTCTCCCCTACCCACACTTTGAGCTTGCGGCTGTCCGAACAGAACCAGTACTACTGCCCTCTTCCCTGGAGTAGGTATGGGCCCAGGTGAGACAGCTGCCCCTCCATAGGACAAGGCTAGACTTCCCTTGGACTCTCAAGTCCCACCCCCAGGCACAAACAGGAAGTTAACTTGTATTTCAGGGAGGTACTAAGGGCTCCCTTCCTCCCAAACATACCAGGTAGCTTGTGGAAAGGCTTTTCTACAGGTATGAATCCTATTTGCTGCCTGAGACCAGAGACTTGTGAGTTTAGTGTCTTCTCAAATCCACAGTAGCAGCTACTGGAGGACTCAAAGCTGCTCCCTCAGTGTATGACAGTGACGTCTGAAAAGAGGGTTACAGATCTTGACTGCTTAGGCCTTTCCAGGAGGTCTCAGGGAGATTCTTAAGTACAGGTGTTTGTCCCAGGTAATTTGCCTCAAGTCACTTTGAGGCGATGAATACTGCCTCCAAGGGATTTTATTTTTTAAATTTTATTTTGTATGTGTATGAATGTACTGTCTGCATGTAGGTCTGTGCACCCGTGTCATGCAATGCCACGGAGGTCAAAAGAGGGTGTCGGATTCCCCTGGAACTGGAGTTCAAGATGGTTCTCAGCCACCATGTGGGTGCTGGGGATCGAACCCAGGTCCCCTGCAAGAGCAGTCGGAGCTCTTAACTGCTAGGCCATCTCTCCAGCCCCTCCAAGGGATTTTATATGCCAGATACAAGACAGGGACTTCTGCCTTCTAGGTTCCAAGGACTCCTGAACATACCACGGGCTAGGGAGTTTAAAGCAGGCAAGGAGGAATGTGTGTAGGGAGTTTTCATTTCCCCTCCTCATCATTCTGGTTTGTGTGGTGTGGGGGTGTCTGCTAGGAGGGTGGGGCAAAACAGGCAAATGCAGATCTATGTCTCTGTTCTGGTTCATAAAGCCCTTACAAAGGTGCCCCACTCAAAATTCTAAAGGATTTTCTGAGACTGTATCAGACTTCGTAGGCAGCGTAGAATATGGACTCCATGCCCTTGTACATAGGAATGATCCAGTTTTGTGCCTCTGGAAGGCATGACTGACTTGAATGTTGCAGACCCTCGATGAGGCTTAGAGCAGCCAACGGCTGGAAATGATTACTGCACATTAGAGCGGCCTGGCTCCAGCCAGTCTGGGAGAGACCCCCAAGAAGGCAAGCCCTGGAGGAGCTACCCCACCCCTAGGTTCTTCTCCAAGAACAGCTTTACAAAAATGTTTCAGGGTGGCCAGAGTTCTCTGAAACCCTGGCCCCTTCAATGGGGTTCCAAAAAGCCTCTACATGGGTTGACCTGGGAGACCTTGTCTAAAAAAAAAAAAAAGAATCTGCCTCTGGGGAACAAAAAAAATCCTTCCCTGTATTTGCACAAAAGACTTCTTTCCATCACCTGAAACCCAAACACCTTGAAATTGGTACTTAAGGGTATCAGAGAGAATGAGATGAAAAAGGGTCACCATTTAGTAATATTCATTCCTGGCAAGGTCTGTGAATCATCCCTTTTAAAAGTCTTCTGCAGTTTGAAGCTGAGACTTTCTGTTCTCCATCTCAAACTTCACACAAAGGGCCTATGCTCTGCATTTTAAACAAATCCTCAGAAGTTCTACCACAACCTAAGGAGAAACTGGAGAGGATACCAGAAGGAAATGGATTGGGGGGGGATTTTTTTTTTTTTTTGAAATAGGGTTTCCTGTGGCCCAGGGGACTTCAAACTAGCTGAAGATAACCTTGAACTCTTGATCTTCCAGCTTCTACCTCTCAACTGCTGGAATTACAGGCATTTGCTATCACACCCAGCTTAAAGCTGATTCTTGAGTCTACATTGGTAAAGAGGGACAGCTGGTCAGGCAGGGTTTGGGCATATGCCCCACTGCCCCATACCTCTGCCAGGAATTTCATGGAGATCCTCAGGTAAGTTAACACACCACTCTGTCTTCCCTAGGTCAAGAAGAGGTGTATGTGTATGGGGGATGGGACCTGAAGACTCTGTAATGCCCCCTATGATCCCGGAGCCCAAGGCTCAAAGGCTGGAAGTGAGGGAGCAGACTCATTTGCTCCCAATTTGGAAAGGAAATCTAGTTAGTCTGGGGAGACACCTGGTGGACAAATAAGAAAGAGCACAGAAACAAAGGCAATGGAAAATGTTTTCATTAAAACTGAAACAGCTCTACAAAAAGTCCTGACTCCAGCTGTCTGAGTCAGCAAAGGAATCAGCATCCAGGTAGCAGGCACTCTGGGTTCACAGCTAGATAGCTATACAACCCAGTGGAAGGAAGCTCTCCTCAAGGTCCTGATATTATAGGGCTACCTACCTACTTTCTGATTCTAGCAGGTACCTGGCTCTACAAAGCAGAGAGGCTTCCTGCCCACTCACTGTAAGAATCTGGCTCTGAATACCTAAACACTAGGGCTTCAGCAAGAAGTCTCCTATTGATACCACGTTCAGGGGGCCTGACCTCACTGTTTCAAATGTGACTTGCTCACTCCCACCTCAGGGTTTAATACTTTCCTATGCTTGGATCCTTCTCCAGATGTTCACATGACCTGCTCCTTTTAGTTCTCAGATGTATTCTGCTTAGACACCTTTGTAGACTGATAATCTAAACTAGCCTGTGAGCATTCTTTAACATTCTTCACTATGTTTGCTTATTTGTTCATTGCTTGCTGCCCTTCTTTCACCAGAATGTTGGTTTTGTGGAAACGGAGACCTTATCTATCTCTTCAGTGTTCTATAAAAAAGACTGAAGAAAACCTAGCACATAGGAGATCTTCAATAGCTGCTAAATTGAACTTTCTCATTAAGGAACCTAGCCTTAGGCTGAGAAGGTTCCACAGCTCAGGACTATAGGAAGAAGAGTCTGTGCTTTGGCCTGTTCCATCAGGTTCATTTTAGCCAGCAGCTATGCACTATCTTCTCCTTGAGGACTTAAGAGGTATTTGGCTGGTATGGGTTAGGGTCCTGGCCCAAGCAAGTCTCAGAGTTCTGGTATACAGCCCCTTTTTTGCCAGAAGAGGACTTTTTGGCTCCTAGTCCATTGTCATCTTTGATCTTCTTGAGCCGGGCTTTGCTCTTTGGTGGGACGGAAAAGGTGAGAGAAGTCTTGTTGAACTCCAGTGGGAAGACACCAACATCTCCATCAAAGCGATTTTTGGAGACCTGTAGATACCGTTTCCCTGGCCCAGTCACCAGCTTCCTATCCTGCAGGATCAGAACGTTGTCTGCTTCTTGGCTTGCCTAAGGGGTGAGAGCAGGAGAAAGAAAACAAATGAGTGAAGCAGAAAGGAAGGCTGAGGTGCAGGGAGGAGTGGCAAGGATGGAGTAAGGGAAGACTGCCCCTCATCACCAAGCTCTCTGAACTACTAATCACAAACAATGCTAGAGCCACTCAACTCTCCTGGCCCCTAACAGCAAGCTCAGGCTTTCTGTGCCAATCCCCCTCTCTACAGTAGACTATCCTACCCAACCCAGTTTGTTCTTACCACCCAGGTGTCACTTCACCAAGGACCATTTCTGATCCCTTAAAGAAGTACCATCATTTTTCTACTTCGGAAGTATTCTCTTTCCATGTCTGTCCCATTGTGACATAGTTTTTGCTCCTTAACCCAAATTCTCACGCCTAGCCCAGGGATGGCATGTAAAACTACTGGAGGCTTGAGGATTGGGCTAGTCCCGTGGCCTAGAAGGCCCTCCCATTTATTTAATAATCTAATACCTTCTGTCTGGAAACCTCAATGCAATCTTTGTTGATACTTCTGGGATGCTTCTCCAGATGTCGCAGGCTGACTCAAACCACTCAAGTACTTGTGCCACCTATCAGAGCTCTCATTTACAACCTCACTGCTCATTAACAGATGTGAGGTCCTAGAGAACCAACCACTACCACTACAAGCCCTTGTATTTCTGTGCATTCTTCCTGTCACGGCTCCAGAGGTACTCCCTCCTGCCTTTTTTCAGGAAAGTCAAGAAGACCTAAGACCGGAAGGGGACTGTCCCTAGTTAGGCCTGCCCCTCTAACTCTTCAAAGCTTGAGCTTCTTGGGGCTGGAGAGATGGCTCAGTGGTTAAGAGCACTGACTGCTCTTGCAGAGGACCTGGGTTGGATTTCCAGAACCCACATGGTGGCTAAGAACCATCTTTAACTCCTGTTCCAGGGGAATCTGACACCTCTTCTTACCTCCGCAGCATTGCATGACACGGGTGCACTTACCTACATGCAGACAGTACACTCATACACATAAAATTAAAAATAATAAAAAAAAAAAGGCTTGAGCTTCCTTAAAGCCAACTCACTTTGGCTGAGCCAAAAATGGATGCTGTCTGCAGTTCCTTGTCATCATCCTCCTTCCGGGGATGAATAACCAGGGTTACATGGCAGCTATTGTCTGTTGCAAACTTCCGAAAGGCCCCAACAACGTAGTCTTGAGCTGCAATCCTGCAGCAATGAAAGTCAACAATAAAAAGAAGTTATTGGGCAGACAGGAAAAGAATAAGCACAAACCCTTGAGCCATTCACCTCTCCTCAGAAACCATTCCACACCTCTTTCTGTTGAAGGACTAGCACTCAGGTCCCTGGCCATACTTCCCGCAGCCACATCCACTCAGAAAACAACAGAATAACGACTGTGCTGAGAGGCCAGCCATGTGAGAAGACAAACATGTACAAGTCAGGCAAGAAGGTATCACCTGTCAGTGGAGAGTTGCTCGTGACCCATCATGAACTGCAAATTGTCAATGACTATGTGACAAACATCATAAACATAGACAGCATGTTGCATTGTGTCTATTACAGACCTGGGAAGGAGAATCAATGAATTCAAGAGTCAATTACAAGCAGCTTCAAGATACTCCATGCAAAAGAGCTACATCCTGTTCTTCTAACTTCCCATTCTTTGAAAACCCCAACCCTGTCTAAGAGACCTGGAAGACATTCTCACAGGAGCTGGAAAGGAAACCAAAAATACTAAGTGTTGGGATCTGTCAAAAGTGAAAGCAGGAGCCGGCATGTGCCTTTAATCCCAGCACTCAGGAGGCAGGGGCAGAGGCAGGTGAATTCAAGTCCAGCCTAGTCTCCTAGTCTACATAGAGAGTTCCAAGACAGCTAAGGCTATAGGAAAACCATGTCTTAAAAAAAAAGAAGAAAAAAGTGGCAACACACGTCTTTAATATCACTAGAGGCAGACAGAGCTCTGTGAGTTGAAGGCCAGCCTGATCTACATAGTCAGAGTCACCTTCCTCCCCCAAAAGGAGGGCTGGATAGATGGTTCAGTGGTCAAGAATGTGTACTGAGCCAGGTGTGGTGGCACACGCCTGTAATCCCAGCACTCGTGAGGCAGGGGCAGGCGGATCTCTGTGAGACTGAGGTCAGCCTGGTCTACATAATTGAGTTCTAGGCCAGCTGGGGCTATAGGGAGTCCCTCTCTTCCCTATCTAAAAAAAAAAAAAAAAAAAAAAAAGAGAAGAAAGAAAGAAAGGAAGGAAGGAAGGAAAGGAAAGAGAGAGAGAAAGAAAGAAAGAGAAAGAAAGAAGAAAGAAAAAAGAAAGAAAGAAAGAAAAAGAAAAAGAAAGAAAGAAAAGAAAAGAAAAGAAAAAAGAAAAGCAAGTGAGTGGGCTTGTCTTACCTGATGCTCTGCTGCCCATGGAAAGTCATGAAATAGAGGGGCAAGTTCTCGAAGCGGTCTGCCCACTCTTCATACCTGTCCAGTTGCTCTTCCAACCGTGTCACAGCAAACTGGGTCAGCATGACCCGGGCTAGTCTTACATTGCTGATCTCAAAGCTACCCCACAGTGTGTTCACCCCCTGGGTACACAAATCCAGGGCATACTCACTGATGAATGTTGTCTTTCCACTGCCTGTCGGCCCTGCAGAGAGATGAACAAAACTCTAGGTTAGGAGGAAAGTCTGGTCCTTGAACTACGACTCTGGTCAAAGCTGGGAGGGGAGGCTTCCTTTTTAGCACTGTTAGTGAATCAAACCCACATTCATTTTTTTATCTATCTGTTGAGTTATTGGTCTTTTTTTGAAACAGGGTCTCCCTGTAGTTCTATCTATCTATCTATCTATCTATCTATCTATCTATCTATCTATCATCTGATTTATTGGTCTTTCTTTGAAACAGGGTCTCCCTGCAGTCCCAAGCTGTCCTGGAACTATTGTAGACTAGGCTGGCCTTGAACTCCCAGAGATCCACCTGCCTTTTCCTCCTGAGTGCCGGGATTAGAAGTATGCATCACCACGTGGAACAAACCCATACTTTTATAACCTTATCTTCTGACCTTTTACCCAAAGTGATTTTTTTTTTTTTTGTCTTTTTTTGAGACCGTGTCTCCCTGTAGCTGGCCTGGAACGAACTCTGTAGACCAGCAGACTGGCCTTGAACTCACAGAGATCTACCTGTCTCTGCCTCTCCAGTGCTAGGATTAAAGGCATGTACCACCATGTGGGTGCTGGGAATCGAAACTGGGTCCTCTGCAAGAGCACCCTGTTTCAAAGACCAATAAATCAATAGATAGATAGATAAGACTACAGGGAGATACTGTTTCTTTTTTTTTTTTTTTTTTAATTTTTTTTTATTATTTATTTATTTTTATGTGTATGAATGTATTGTCTGCATGCAGGTCTGCGCACCCGTGTCGTGCGATGCCGCGGAGGTCAGAAGAGGGTCTCGGATTCCCCTGGAACTGGAGTTCTCCTGGGACTGGAGTCACAGACGGTTCTCAGCCGCCATGTGGGTGCTGGGGATCGAACCTGGCTCCTCTGCAAGAGCGGTCGGCGCTCTTAACCGCTAGGCCATCCCTCCAGCTCCAGGGAGATACTGTTTCAAAAAGGACCAATAAATCAGATTCACTAACAGTGCTAAAAAGGAAGCTTCCCCTCCCAGCTTTGACCACAGTCCTAGTTCAAGGACCAGACTTCCCTCCTAATCTAGAGCTCTTAACTGCTGAGCCATCTCTCCAGCGCCCCCAAAGTGAGTTCTTAAGGCTACCTGTAAAGACTGTCAGCTCGCCCTTTCGATGCCCCTTCAGCAGACGATTGAGGTCTGGGAAGCGGCTCCAGGGGACACCAGCTGCTTGCTCTACATTTGACAGTTCTCCTAAAACTTCCTCACGGAGCTGCCGGAAAGACACAATAGATTTGTGCCAGGCAGGGAGAGCAGTCCGAAGAATACGAGAAAGATTTAAGCCTTGGTTCAAGGCCTCCAAAGGACGGGGTTGTTCGTTCCCAGGCCGCACCAAAGAGCATCGTTTGGGATTGAGTTTTCGGGCAAACAGTTTGGCGGCTTCCCAAGATCGAAGGTCATCCCCTAACCAGAACACAATCCGTCGGAACTGCTCGAGGTAAGGGAGTAAGATAGGGGGTAAGCAGCCTGTTCCTCGGGGCAGGGAAAGGGTGGGCAGCCCTGTGGACTGGCTCAGGGCCAGGCTGTCCAGCTCACGACTGGTTAGGACCACTTCGGCATCTCTGCGGCTGATCAGTGGTAATCCGAATAGGTTGTGGTAGGCACCAGGCCGGGGAATGGTGGTCTCTATGTACTGTACTCCATCCCCTTGGCCTTCAGCCCCTAGCAACTTCAGACCACGCAATCCTGAGCCCCCAGGGGTGAACCAAGGGAAGACCAGACTTCGAGCAGAACGAAGATATCGGACACTGAACTGCCTGAGTGTGTCATCAGTCACCTTGGTAAGGCCAAACATCACTCGAGCTAGCTGGGCCTCCTCAGGGTCAGGCAGCTCCCAAAGAGGTATGGCTCGATCCCAGATCCTCCAGATCTCTTCCCTGTCCTCAGCTTCTGGGACATTACTAAGTAGGACTGCCTCTTTCACCCCATCCCCTTGCCCCTCCACGCTGGCCTGGAAGTCTTCCCAGCTCCCCTCTGCTAGGCTGGACATGCAGAGAAAGCGTCCTGTGGTCTTGTCAATGAAGAGGCAGAATGAAGTGGTAGTGTCCTTCTGATCCTTGAGCTCTGAAGACCCCACAAAGGGGCTTGGTGCTCGAAGACAGCTGTGGCCATCCTGGAAGGGGATCCCATGTGCCCGTAGATATTGGCGGATTTCAGTTGTTGTCACAGGCAATACTGGTACCTCCAAGGCTGGAAGAGCCTCCTTCCTGTACCTTCTGCGGGGAGGGCCTGGGACCAAGCTTCGGGGCAGGCCCCTCCGACCCATCCAGTCACCACGCAGTGGCAGCAAGATTCTGAGGGAATATGCCCTTCGGAGGAGGAGCCACATTCCCAGCGGAGCAGGTCACCAGTGCTGCAAAAGCCTTTGTGTTTGGTTTGGCCAGACCCCAGAGACCCTCTCTACAGGGCACTCACAGAGCTCGCTGCAGCTGGCTTTGCTTTCTCTTCTCAAGCTTCTCTCTCATGAGCACCCTCCTAATCCTCTCTGCTTTCTCTACATTGCTACTTTACAAGAACACGAATCTTTCACGTCTGTGTCCCTCTCTAAAGACTCCCTTACCTCTAGGGTCCTTTCCAGCTTCTCTCCACTGGCCCCTCACTTCTATGACCCTCTACACGGGCACCCAGTCTGACCGTTTTTCTGTATCATCTCACCTCTACTGCCCCTCTACAGACTCTCCTGAGTATCCTCATGTCCACAGCTATCTGCATCTCACCTGTAACCTGTCTGAACCCCACCTATTGAGACGTTCTTCTCGGTTCCTTGCCCTTACTAGGACTCTGCACACGGCCGGAGCACCACGCGCTGAGGCTCGCCGCTGCCCCCCGAGTCTTTCCACGGCTCCCGCCCGTGGCCCCGTGTCACTCTCCTTTTTACCCTTCTGCTCAAAACGTGGATCCTCTGCACGCTTTACTCGCTGTGACCCCGGAAGCAAAACTCTCTCGGGAGCCGATGTCCCCGGAACCGGAAGTCAGAGTTCATTCCCGCCCTCCCGCTCTTCGCCGCCGCTTCTCAGCTGTAGCCATGACGGGCCGCGGTACTGCCAGCCGCTTCCTGACCAGTGTCCTCCACAACGGGCTGGGTCGCTACGTTCAGCAGCTGCAGCGCCTCAGCCTCCGCCTCAGCCGCGACGCGCCGTCGTCCCGCGGCGCCAGGTGGGCGCGGAAGCTCGAGGGCCGGGGCGGGGTGCGGGAAACGACGGCCCGTTGCCGGGGGACTGCGTGCTCACTCTTCTTGGGCCTCGCAGGGAGTTCGTGGAACGAGAGGTGACCGACTTCGCCCGGCGGAACCCAGGGGTCGTCATATATGTGAACACGAAGCCCTGTGCCGTGCCCACTATAGTGGCCGAATACCGTGAGTGGGCGGGGCTGGAGTTGGAGGGCGGGGTCTAGACTCCATGTTTGACACCTGATCTTGTCGCCCTCTCTCATTCCCACCTCCCTTTCTGCCAGTCAACGGGGCAGTGCGCAAGGAAAACATCAACTGCAAGTCGGTTGAGGAGATCACGACTCTGGTGCAGAAGCTGGCAGACCAGTCAGGCTTGGATGTGATCCGTATCCGCAAGCCCTTCCACACCGACAACCCTAGCATCCAGGGCCAGTGGCACCCGTTCACCAATAAGCAGACAACCTTCCACGGGCTGCGGCCCAGAGAGCTCCAAGATCCTGCTCCAGTTTCTGCACAAGCCCAGTGAAGAGCAGCTCCAGCTCCAGGTTTTGGATTGTTAATCTCAATAGAGTTGGTTCCTGCTCTTTGGGATTTCAAGCTCTGGTAAATAAATGGAGCCTACCAGTGTGGGCATGGCTTGATGCAAAGAGCCAGCCTGGGATAAAGAAGAGCTACTTGTTTTCATTGCCCACTGCTAAGGACAGTGAATCTGTGAAAACCTTACAGTTGGTCTTACTGCAGCCTGATGTGAGAAAGCCTCCAAGTATTGTTCAGAGAACTTGTTTGCTCAACTCCAAATAACAACAATCTCAGAACACAGTGAAGGGTCTTAAGGCTTTAAGGCTGGCTTGTGAAGAACTGATGATGACTTCTTTGCTCTTGTGGTTAACATTGGGCAAGCTACCTTATATCTGTGAATGTTTGCATAAAGATCAGAAAACTGGGTGGGTGTGTTAGTGCACACCTTTAATCCCAGTACTCAGGAGACAGAGGCAGGCAGATCTCTGTCAGTTCAAGGCCAGCCTGGTCTACAGATTGAGTTCCAGGACAGCTGGGGCTACAGGAAGACCTTGTCTAAAAAAAAAAAAAAAAAAAAAGATTACAAAACTGAGTCATTAAACTTAACCAAGATCATATTTGAAAGGTCTTTAAAATGTGTGCATTTTTAAAAAAATGCGTGCATATTTTAAGCATAAGCCCTACCTTTTAAAAAAATTTTTTTTTAATTTTATTTATTTTTTATGTGTATGAGTTTACTGTCTGCATGTAGGTTTGTGCACCCCAAGACTCTATGCAGAAATGAACCTATGCCTTTCCTTGGATTAAGGATTGGGAAGTTGCCGGGCTTGGTGGCGCACACCTTTAATCCTAGCACTTGGGAGGCAGAGGCAGGCGGATCTTTGTGAGTTCAAGGCCAGCGTGGTCTACAGAGTGAGTTCCAGGACAGCTGGGGCTACAGGGAGACCCTGTCTCGAAAAGACAAAGATTGGGAAGTGCTGAAAAGCTTATAGAAGGAATGATTATTTTCCAGGATTGCTTTTTTAAAATTATTTTATTTTTTATGTGTATGAGTGTACTGTCTGCATGTAGGTTGGTGCACCTGTGTCATGCAGTGCCTCAGAGGTCAGAAGAGGGCATCCGGATTCCCCTGGAACTGAAGTTAAAGATAGTTCTTAGCTGCCATGTGGGTGCTAGGAATCGAACCCAGGTCCTCTGCAAGAGCAGTTGGTGCTCTTAACCACTGAGCCATCTCTCCAGCTCCCAGGATTACTTTTAAAAAGGCAAGGAGGGCAGGAGAGATGGCCTAGCGGTTAAGAGCACCGACTGCTCTTGCAGAGGACCCGGGTTCGATCCCCAACACCCACGTGGCGGCTGAGAACCGTCTGTAAATCCAATCCAAGAGAACTCCAGTTCTAGGGGAATCTGACACCCTCTTCTGACCTCCGAGGCATTTCACAACACAGGTGCACAGACCTGCATGCAGACAGTACATTCATACACATAAAGAATAAATAAAATTAAAAAAAAAAAAGGTAAGGAGGGGCTCATGGTGGTACACACCTTTAATCCCAGCACTGAAGGCAGAGGCAGGTGGATCTCTGAGGCCAGCCTAATCTACATAGAGAGTTTCAGGCCAAGCAGAGTTACATAGTGAGACCCTGATACAAAAAAAAAAAAAAAAAGATGGAAGGAAAAAGAGGGCTGGTGAGATGGCTCACTGGATAAAGGTGCCCAGCACTGCCAACCAAGCCTGACCATTTGAGTTTGATCCCTGTGACCTACATGGTGGAAGGAGAGAACTGAGAGGACTGATTACCCCAAGTTGTCCTCTGATCTCCACATGCACACCTTGACTGTATATACACATACACAAAATGTTCAAAAAGGGAGCTAGATGTATTGGTGCTTGCTATTGAGGCTGAAGCAGGAGAATCACTTGAGCCTAGGAGTTTGAGACCAGCTTGGGCAATAGTGAGATCCCTATCTCGGTACAGAAGGCTGGGCATGATGGTGCACAACTTTAAATCCCAGCACTTGGGAGACAGAGGCAAGCAGATCTTTGAGAGCAAGGCCAGCCTGGTCTACATAGCAAGTTACAGGACAACTGGAACTACAGGGAGACCCTGTCAAAAAAGCCAGATAAGGCAGAGCTTTAAGGGATGAATGAAGGAGAGAGCTAGAGAGTCAACGGCTGAGGAGCCCTTGCATGAAGTCTTGAGCTGCTGTCATTTTGTCATGCCCTTACGATCAGTGAATAATAAATGTGAGTCAACAGATGGACCATGTGGCTGCCCAGCACAGCTAGGATAGAAGCTAGGATTCCATTTCTTACATAAATGTTTTTATGGGAGCAAAGCCAACAATCAATGAAGAAATCACTGAAGCACCTTCTCCATAGGCCCTGAGTCTGTCCCTGAAGCCAGTCTAGACTAAACAAATCACAGTTGTGGGGAAAGGGTATTTATTAACCAACATCAGGAGGAGCAGAGCCCAGGCTCCCCATCTGCCACATGCCTTTTCCACCCACCTGGGTAATGCGTGGGGGCATTCCTGAAGTGCAGCCATTCTCACAATAAATACATTCATTGTGGGGTGGAGGTGGGAGAGGTTCTGGTGAAGGGAGTAAAAACTCGTGGGGTTCCACGTTCTCAGCTACAAAAATAATAGTCATCCTCACCCAAGGGAAATGGGAGAGCTCCATCAGGACTGACTGTCCCATATGGACCTGGAGACTTCTGAGGCCTTTGGGCCCTGAAAGTGCCCTGGTGAGGTAGGACAGGGGTGGGAGCCAAGCATCCAAACTCCCAGCCTCTGCCCTTTGCATAGTTCCAAGAACGGGCTTCATGTGCTAGGTGAGATATCAGATCACCAACCCCTGCTCTGGTCCAAGGGAAGCAGCTGCTTGGTTCCCAAAGGGAGGCTGGCTCACTGAGTGCAGTGTTGGCCACTTATCCTAGGGAGAGATCTGTTGAAGACAGCTACATGGGAGGGAGGGAGATCTCCCTTTGAAATGTCTACGGACCAAACCTAGTAGACACAGGTCCAAGGCAGCAAGGGGAGGCTCAGAAAATGCATGTGGGTGGAAATGTAAGTACATTTGTACACATACAGATGGATGTATTACCACATATGCATGGGAAGGGACATGCCTGGAGCTCTGGTGCTCTTGCATGTGAGTGAGGGGAGTGGGAAGGCTGACAAGGGCTACACAGAATGGAGAAGAGGGAAATGAGTGCAGTCTTACCTCCCAGGATGGCCTGTTCTCAAGGTCTTGCCAAAGGGTCACCACATGGGGATGGGACTGGGGAAGAGGACTAGATAGGAAGGTGACAGTTGGGAGGGAGGGTGCCCCAAATCTAGAAGGGATGAAATAGGAATGCACCAGGAAAAGGGGGGACACTGCAGCCCAGCTGATAAACATTCTTCCACGTGCACATGTAAATGTAAGCAGGACTCAGGTGGCTGGCAGAGGTCTTGTCTGAATTCAGGACTACCCAGCACACAGAGCTGTGCAGAGGGTGGTAGCATTGAGGCCATCTGGACCTGCAGAGCCCTACCTGGGAAGAAGAGGAAGGATTGGGCAGATAATGGGATAAGAAGGGAATCCTTTCCACACAAGCAGTAGGTTAAGGAGTAGGAACTGGGTCTGGGTTTGGAGATCACTTATTCCTGAAGGAACACCTACCTTTATGGAGCACCGGTGGGCCTGGGCTGCTCACATGTGGGTCTTGGAGACTGAAGAAGGGGCTTTGGCTAACCATGACTCTGGTCAGCCCTACAGAGACATCAAAAAGTTGGGAAAGGGCCATGGAGTTGGGAGCACAGAGGAGGGTGGCTGTGTTGGGGAGGCAGCAGCCCAACCCAGGGCAGACAGGCTGGCTTGGAAGATCATGTTTGGGAGGCTAGGCTCAGACAGAGCTCTCGTCTAGCTGCTCTACAAGCTGTGTGTGCTTTCTCTTCTCCAGGATTCGGCTGAGCTCCTCTGCAAAGGAGCAGGGTCCAGCTGGCACTCCATTGTTGCTTTGCCTCAGGAGCACGTAACTGTTGCCATTCATCCTTCGAAGCCGGCTGGGCAGTGCTACCAGCCCATTGGTCAGCTCAGCCGGTGGTGGTGGGGGCGGTGGGGGTGGTGGGGCTGGGGCTCCTTCTCCAGGGATGATCTGGAGGCAGCCGCCCTCCAGGCCCCCAGGCTCTTCCCCATCATCACCCTCGTCTTCCTCTCCAGGACACTGGCCTGAGACTGTCTGCAGCTGCACAGCTGAGCCCCCTGCTCGGCCCAGTGAGTATTTCTGTCGGCGTCCTCGTCTGCTTCGATGCAGACAAGCCACATAGAGGAGGGAGGATGCCAGAATGAGGCAGAGGCCACCAAGTAGAGCAATGGCTACCACATAGAGCAGCCTCATGTCACGTGCCAGCTGTGCCCCAGGTGTGGCAGGGTCTTGTGGAGCTGGGGCGGGAGTAGCTGGCCGGACTGTGAGGCTGTAGGAAGCCAGCAGTGTACGAAGGCCGTTCTCGTCAGCGTAGCAGCTATAGCTGCCGCTGTGTTCCGGCTGTGTGTCTGTTACCAGCAGCCCATCCACGCCCACACGGTAGCCATCCTGTCCATCACTCAGGCTTTTGCTCCCGTTGAATAACCACAAAGCCCGGGCCAGATTAGATGGCTGGTCACAGGGCAGGAGGACATCATCGCCTCGGAGCACAGAGCGGGTCTTCAGTGGTGGTGGTGGCCCTGGGGAGGGAGGGAAGAGGTCAGTACTTGCCCATCTCAGATGGCATTGGAGATGGCAAGACAGACTGCAGGCTGCTGAATTCTTGGCACAAATGCAGAGTCTGGAGGCAGCGACAGCTGAGCAGGCCCATGTGCATGCCCCGCCACGGCCTTTGCTAGGAGGCAGACCATGCTCTGGCTCTTTTCCCTTTCTTTCTCCAAACTCTTCTCCTCCCCTGTAGTTTCAATTCCTGCCATTTGCCAAAGACTTCTAATCTTTACCTGCTACACAGCTCCTTTTCTGAATACCAGACTTGATTATTTACCATGAGCTCGGTATCTGCACGTGAGGTCTCAAGTGCCTCATTCACAAACTACACCAGGTCCTTCTTTACACTTTTCTTTTTTTGGTATTTTTTGAGACAGGGTCTCCCTTTTAGTACCAGGTATCCTGGAGCTCACTCTGTAGACCAGGCCGGCCTTGAACCCACAGAGATCCACCTATCTCTGCCTCCCGAGTGCTGGGATTAAAGGCGTGCGCCACCACGCCCGGCACCAGGTCCTTCTTTAAACTGCTATGACCAGCTGCTCAACTGTTTAAGTGAGGAACCTGGGAGGTTCCCTTGCCTCTTCCTCATCTTTGTATAAAACTCTCAAGAGAATGTCTCAGACCCATTCACTTCTCTCCTTCCATGGCTGCCAATCCTCTGGGACCTCATTTAATCCATTCTGCATGCAACCATAAGTGATCCTCTAAGAACACACATCTAGACTGGTGAGACAGCTCAGTGCATGAAAGCACTTGCTGCCAAGCCTGACAGCCTGAGTTTAATACCTGGGACCTGCATATTAGAAGGAGAAAACTGGGGCTGGAGAGATAGCCTAGCAGTTAAGAGCACCGACTGCTCTTGCAGAGGACCCGGGTTCGATCCCCAGCACCCACATGGTGGCTAAGAACCGTCTGTAACTCCAATTTCTTTCTTTTTTAAAAAATTTTATTTATTTTTATATGTATATGAATGTACTGTCTGCATGTAGGTTTGTGCACCCGTGTCGTGCAATGCCGCGGAAGTCAGAGAGGGTCTGGGATTCCCCTGGAACTGGAGTTCTCCTGGAATTGGAGTTACAGACAGTTCTTAGATGCCATGTGGGTGCTGGGGATTGATCCTGGGTCCTCTGCAAGAGCAGTCAGTGCTCTTAACCGCTAGGCTATCTCTCCAGCCCCTGTAACTCCAATTTCAGGAGAACTCCAGTTCCAGGGGAATCCGAGACCCTCTTCTGACCTCCGCAGCATTGCACGACATGGGTGCACAGACCTACATGCAGACAGTACATTCATACACATACAAAAATTAAAAAAAAGTTTTAGGAGAAAACTGACTCCTGTAAATAAATTGTCTTCTTCTGATCTCCACACAGGCACCATGGCAAATGCTCACAACACACACACACACACACACACACATGCGCGCACGCATAAATTAAAAATTGAAAACAAGCCAGGCATGGTGGCTCACGCCTTTAATCCTAGCACTTGGGAGGCAGAGGCAGGAAGATCTTTGTGAGTTCAAGGCCAGCCTGGTCTACAGAGTGAGTTCCAGGACAGCCAAAGCTACAGGGAGACCCTGTCTCAAAAAGACCAAAAAAAAAAAAAAATTGAAAACAAATCTGATGATACCACTTCCTAGTATAAAACTCTTCAGAGGCTTCCTTTTGCTTTTCTCATAAAGGCGGAAGCTGTCAGCGTGGTCCTCCCTCCTGCTGGTCTCTCTGCTTAGGTGTCATCACTCTGCCATGCCCTCTGCCTGCTTAACTTGAGAGAGACAGCACAGTATAGTGATCAAAAACACAACTAGAATCAGACTTCTTGGGGTCAAGTTGATTCTGACCCTGCTACTTAGTAGCTGAGTAACTAAGAACAGTTTCCTTATATTCCCCATGTCTCAGACGGTCTCTCATGGGGACAATAACAGCACCTCTCACATGTGAGAATAGATGCATGCAAGTAATTGAGCTCAGTGCTTAGTACATAGTGAGTATGTAGCACTTTAGCTATGGTTTCTAACTTTTGTTCTTCCTTTAGATAACATCTCAGCTATCTGATCTCCTGTGGAGAAACACCCATTACCCTTCTGCACCTTGCTGTGGTTGCAATGAATAATTACAGTTAATTGTGTGTTAACATCCCCATACAGTTAGGCAAAAAGCTTCAGAAGTGACACAATATTTGATGTGTGTATGTGTGTGTGTGTATGTGCACGTGTGTGTATTGCTGGAGATCAAACCCATGGCCTTATACATGTTAGGCAAGAGCTATACCACTGGCTACATCCTCAGCCTGACACCACATCTTGAACCTGTTTATTTATAATTATTTGGCCAATAAGTATCTCCTGAGGTCTTACTCTGTGCTGGGAGATCCTTGAAAAAGACACACAGGCACATCCACCCACAAACATGGACACATGTCCCTGAGTGCCACTTACCTGTATCCCTACTGCCCTCACAGCCTCGATTTCCTCTCTCTATGTCCTGTATCAATGCCGTCCTGAGGACAGAAGATCAAGATTCATGAACAAGGGGACCGGGGCTTTGGTCCCCACCACCCCCAGTGAAAGGATCAGCAGAGTTAACAGTACCAGCCCCACAGCTGGCAGGCTTTCCTCTTCCACTTTAGGCCACATGTATCCCATCCCCACTCCCAACCTCTACCCTGAGACCTGTTGGCTACAGTGGTGGCCACCATGCAGGCATGGGTGCTGGGATCCCAGCCACAGTAGGGGTCCCGGGCCAGGACGCAGTCATAGCAGGAACTGTAGCGTGGACAGCTGGACAGTGGTAGCTGGATGACTCCACTAGCAGTCCCCACGTACAGGCTATGCTGGGAGCCACAGATGACAGTCGGTCAGTATCTCCCCAGCCTCCGCCCAGCCTCCGCCCAGCCTCCGCCCAGCCTCCCTGCTCCTGTTCTCTATTCTAGCAAGGACATATTAAAGGGCAGAAGTCGGGGCTACCTGCATCGGAGAGATGATTAGATTCTCCACAGACTGAGGCTCCCTGAACACTTGTGTCTCTTCGATAATGTGCATCCCAGAGCTCAGTACTACAGCCTTGTGGATCCAGCCATCAGCTGGCATGGAAAAGACAGAAGTGAGAACTCAACAATGTGATCTCTCTCAGTACTACACAGGAAGCCTAATGGGAATAGCCCAGGAAGTGTAAACTCAGGAACAACGTCAGCCATCCGCAGTGGACCCTCAGGACCTTGGATGCAACAGGCCAACCGTGTCAGGAATTATTGGGTTCAGAAGTATTAGTGATTCAGGTAAATAGGGAATCAGGGATTTGGGTTAGAAGCACCTGTGCCCAGAAAGAGCAGGTCATAGGTGGGTCCAGCAGGTGTGGCGACGTGTGTTCCTGTGAGATGTGTGTAGCATACATTGCGCTTCAGCAGCAGGGGCCGTCCACGAGTGGGCACCACAGGCCGAGCCATCAGCGGGTGCAACTTCACAAAGTCCAGGACCAGAGATGGCAAGTCTTGGGATGAGTTGTAGCCTTGGCTACGCAGTGAATCTGTGATGCACTGGGGTGGGGGATGGGTGGTGAACCTCAGGACTCTACCACCTGCCTCCCTCTTCACAAGCCTCAACACTCCTCCCTTCCAGGACTCCATACACTTGGCATAGGTCTCAGGCCTGGGTGCTCACCGAGCCAGGTCGGGGCTCAGGCACCCCACCTTCGTAGCGGCCCCAGCGCCGGGCACCATCCTGGTATTCCATGAAGGGGCCTGTGAAGACAGTCTGCATCTCGGACAGGTCATAGCGGCAGATGGCTGAAGCCTCCAGAGTCTTCCTAGAGATGAGTCATAGAGGAGAGTTAGTCACTCTGAGTGGAGCCTGCCCCCAAACCATGCTCAGCCCAGAGCTATGGTCCATCTCCCATCTCCACTGAGGGCCCATAGGCCCATCCTGTGCATCAGTAGGCCACCTTGACCTCTGGTTCTAGGATATCTTGAGCAGTCTGACATTCTGCCTCTGCAGCTGGCCCTCCCCTCAGCAGATTTTATCCTCATTGACCTCTGCTCCAGCCCTTATGTTTCCTCAGGTCCTGGCCTTCTCCACTGCCCCTGAGCTTACCACTGTGTTGAGAGTGTGAAGGCTGCATAAAAGTGTGTGTGGGCTAGGGTGTCAGCATCCAGGCTGCAGACCCCACGTAGCGTCTCATACTGTGGAATGTGGCAGATGAGACGAGCCTTCAGGAAGGATGTCCACTTCTTCTGCAGGATCTTCTTCCCTCCCAGATCTCCCTAGGGATGTAGGGGCACACACAGGGTTAGGGGTCAGAGGTCAGTCTAGCCTCCCTGCAGCCCCCACCTTCAGCACTAGGCACCTTGCACACACGGGCCACTCTGGCCACTCGGTGGCTGCTGCGGCTCTGAGCGAAGCTGCTGGAACCTTCCTCGCGCTCCATGAAGAAGTAGTAAATCTTGTCATCGTCACCCACGGCACTGGCCTTGCTCTCCCGCACCAGCACGGAGAACACAAACTCTGCATCTGTGGGTTGAGCAGTTCAGATGGCTTCTGAGATAGGCTGGGACCTCTCTCCAAACCCCCTCCTCTGACAACACACTGGAGTGAACTGGACAGGCTCACCTGGGGACTTGGGGATGGGATAGTCAGCTGCCCAAAGGAGTAAAAATGAAGAAACAGACCCCTACCCCCATCATCCCATGCCTCATCCTCCTAACCATTGAGCCAGTGCATGGGTGCCTCCTCAGTTCTCAGAGAGTGTGGGTGGCGGCTCCGGCGGATGTCAGGAATGCTCCGGAATTCATACCGTGTGGCTGTGTAGAGGCCTCCATCTGGGGCAGGAGATACATGTCACATCCAATAGGACACACAACACACATAAATGGAGAATCCTAGCAAAGAGTCCACGTCCTAATCTCAGCATTCTTGTGGATTAGAGATAGGTGAGGGAGAAGTGCCTGCTCACCAATGATGAGGCCTGTGAAGCCACGGGCTGGGTCATAAGGACACTTCTCCTTCCCCTCCTCGAAGATGGCTGGCAAGGTAAAGGTCTCAGCATCCTGGAGAAACAAGGGTCCCCAGTCAATGGTCCTGAAGACAAGCAAGGGATGCAGCCCAAGGTCCAGCCAGTGTGGGCTCAGCACTTGGGACTGTGGCCAGGGACACTTACAATGGCTGCACAAAGGGGCTGGAAAGCGTGAGTGCCACATGCATACAGGTGGGTGCTGTTGAGCCGCTGTAGGAATCGTACGTGGTTGAAGCATTCGGTCTGCGGACAGAGCAAGGGAATGGTGAGTTCCCTGTCTGGCCATTAGCCTCCTCTGTTAGTCTAGCTTTGTAGTCTGGCACTTGGCCCCACTTATAGGACAAACACTTCTTTTCAAGATGCCCACAGACATTCTCACTGCCAGAGCACAGAACATTCCCAAACTCGCCATCCTTGACCTGGTGACAAGGCCCTGTCTACCTGACACTTCTCCAGCCCTTCCTGCAGTCCCCTCTAGCCTCGACTATCCTGAGATGTTTCTCTGTGATAGAGCTCCTTCTTACCAATGCTCCCAATCCTTGAGTTCCACAAATCCATCCCTAGGCTCTAGCCCTCTCTTGGCCTGCTGTCTGCCAGCAATGTCAGTCTCACTTTGTCAGAAAGCAAACTCATCTCCTCCCTGACCTGCATCTTCCTTCCCTCTTAAACCTGTTTATCCAGTCTTTCCCACCTTGTCTTACATCCGTCCTGCAGTGGGTCCAGAAGCCAGGCGTCCGTCATCTTTCCTGCTGCCTACTCTTCGCCTCCACTTTCAGTCCCTCACCATGATTCATTGTTTATCTCAAGTGGTTCTTGAACTTGGCCCACTTCACCTCCACCACTATCACCCAGCCCAAATAACCATCACTTCTTTTGACAACTGTAGTGGCCACCGATCACCCCTCCCAACCTTCTGCCGTTTGGTATAACAACTAGCTATTCTGTGAAAGAGGAATACTTGAACAGTGTGTAAAACTCAAACAGTGCAAAGGGTATGTTGTCAACAGCTTCTCATTTATTTTTGTCTCTCAGCATGCAAAGGGGACTTCTGCTACCACTGTCTGGTTTCTTTCCAGAGATATCTCATCAGTCAACACCCTCTCGCTCCCTTCCAACCCACTTTCTAAAGCATCACAGTTGTAAACCAGACCATGCCATGGCAGTAGCTTACCAGGGCTCTGAACACAGAGTCCATCCTCCTGTGGTCCCACCCCTTTCTGCCTCCCTTGACTCTGCCCACACTGGCTCTCTCTGCCCCTCAGATCCCTGAAGCTACTACCCTCTTCACTTCTTCACTATGTTAATAATTCCTCATCCAGCCGGGCGTGGTGGCACACGCCTTTAATCCTAGCACTTGGGAGGCAGAGACAGGCGGATCTTTGTGAGTTCAAGGCCAGCCTGGTCTACAAGGTGAGTTCCAGGACAGCTGGGGCTACAGGGAGACCCTGTCTCGAAAAGACCAAAAAAAAAAAAAAAATTCCTCATCCTCTTTCCTGTTTCCCAGGATTTGAATCCAGAAAGGGCTCATCTCCACTCACTGTCACCTGCTGCAGTCTTCTGAGTCTGTTCCCTTTATTGGCCTGCTCAGGCCTTCCTAACTCATAGGATGCCCCGCTGTTTTCCTTTCTCTAGATCTGGTCTATTTTTTTTTTTAATTTTTATTTTTATTTATTTATGTATGTGTATGAATGTACTGTCTGCATGCAAGTTTGTGCACCCGTGTCGTGCAATGCCGAGGAGGTCAGAAGAGGGTGTCGGATTCCCCTGGAACTGGAGTTCTCCTGGAATTGGAGTCTCAGACGGTTCTCGGCCACCATGTGTGTGCTGGGGATCGACCCTGGGTCCTCTGTAAGAGCAGTCGGCGCTCTTAACCGCTAGGTCATCTCTCCAGCCCAGATCTGGTCTATTTTAAACCATGTTGTCCATGGGGTTTGACAAACATTAGGGAAAGGAGTAGCCTTTCCTAGAGATGTTTACATTTTATTTATTTATTTTTTTTATTAATTTTTTATTTATTTATGTGTATGTATGTGCTGTCTGCATGCAGGTTTGTGCACCCGTGTCGTGCAATGCCACGGAGGTCAGAAGAGGGTCTCGGACTCCCCTGGAGCTGGAGTTCTCCTGGAATTGGAGTTTCAGACGGCTCTCGGCCGCCATGTGGGCGCTGGGGATCGAACCCAGGTCCTCTGTAAGAGCGGTCGGCGCTCTTAACCGCTAGGCCATCTCTCCAGCCCCAGAGATGTTTACATTTTAAAAAGGCATGTTGAAGCTGGGCGTGGTGGCACACGCCTTTAATCCTAGCACTTGGAAGGCAGAGGCAGGCGGATCTTTGTGAGTTCAAGGCCAGCCTGGTCTACAATGTGAGTTCCAGGACAGCTGGGGTTACAGGGAGACCCTGTCTCAAAAAGACCAAATTAAAAAAAAGACAAAAAATAAAAAGACATGTTGGGAAGAATTCTGTAGCCAAATGAGTTTGGACAGTACAGTCAAGTCTGTCTTTACTGAGGGACTTCTCAGAGCCTTAAGGATGTAGCAGTGTTCTATGGGATTGAGAGTATTGCCCTTGACTTGACAATACAACCCCTCTTTTGAAAACTAATGTTCTTTGCTTTAGGAAATGGCTTGCTACTCAGAGTGGTCTGGGAACCCAGCAGCATCAGCTTCACCTAGTCTTTCTAGAACTGGTCTCTTGGGTCCTTCCCAGACCTACTGAGCTAGCACTTGCATTTATGACACACCCTCTAGACTCATGCGTGCATTAAAGTTTGAGGGCCTCTACGGCATCAAATAGTGAGCATGCTCATTGTCACAGAATAAACTCCAAACCCCCCACTGGATATTTATGACCTGGATTCTACCTTCCTTACTAGCTCTGTTTACTACCCACACTGCACTGAGGCAGCCTTTGATGGAAAGTCCTGCAGGGGTGTCATTAAAGGCAGCTGGTCCAACACCACCCCAGCCCACTGAATCAGAATCTACAAGTTGGTGGACCTTGGGAATGGCTATTGCTTTTGTTTTGAGATGAGGTCTGGCCTCAAACTTGCTTTGGAGCCAAGGCTTTCCTTGAACTCCTGATCTTCCTGACCGACTCTACCTATCAGGTGCTGGGATTGCAGGCATGCACCACAATCATGCCTGGTGTGAAAGTGTATTTTTTGTTTGCTTGTTTGTTTGTTGTTGTTTGTATGCAGTTTTTTTTTAAGATAAGGTTCTACTCTTAGCCCATGGTGTCCTCAAACTCTTGGTAGCCCTCCTCACCAGCCTTCTAAGCACTGAGACGACAGACATGTGACATCATGCCTGGCTTGAAATGTGTATTTTGGTTTGTTTTGTATTTATTTATTTAGTGTGTGTATGTGTATGTGCCCAAACCACGGCATGTATTGGGAACTCAGAGGCTAACTTGGAGTCCTTCCGCCATGTGGATCCTGGGGATTGAACTCAGGTCATAAGGCTTGATGGCAAGTACCTTAACCTGCTGAGCCATGTTGCTGGCCCAGGAATATGTATTTAAAAAACAAACAAACAAAAAACAACCTTCCAGGGAGCCAGGCATGCTGGTGTACACCTTTAATCCCAGTACTTAGGAGGCAGAGTCAGGCAGATCACTGTGAGTTCAAGGCCAGCCTGGACTATGAAGTGAGTTCCAGGACAGCTGGGGCTACAGAGAGACCCCTGTCTCAAACTAACTAACTAACTAACTAACTAACTAACTGACTGACTAACTAACCAACTAACTAACTCTCCAGGGCTGGAGAGATGGCTAATCGGTTAAGATCACTAGTTGATCTTGCAAAGAACCCAGGTTCAATTCCCAGCACCCACATGATGGCTAATAACTATCCTAACTCTAGTTCCAGAGGAATCCAGCGCCCTCTTCTGACCTCTGTGGGCTTTGCATAATATAGGTGCATTTATGCACATGTAGGTAATACACTCATACATATAAAGTTAAAATAAATAAAATATTTTTTAAAAAGCTCTTCATCATTTGATGGGGAAGCTTTAAAAAAGAAAAAAAAAAGCTCTTCAAATGCTGGGTGTGGTGGCACACGCCTTTAATCCTAGCACTTGGGAAGCAGAGGCAGGCGGATCTCTGTGAGTTCAAGGCCAGCCTGGTCTACAGAGTGAGTTCCAGGACAGCCAAAGCTACAGGGAGACCCTGTCGCAAAAAGCCAAAAAAAAAAAAAAAAAGCTCTTCTCTTCAAATGGATGTTACATAACCAGATACAAGATCCCTGAAGACATCCTGACCTTTAGCTGGAAAGGGTTAATACTTGACTAATGTCCCTCCATCTATACTTGGTATTTGAACTAGTCCTCTACCAAGGTCTCATTTTTCCTACCTGTGAAATGGGGATAATACATCATAGGGTTATTTTAGAACCAGATGGGAATGGCAGCTGAGTCAGCACTTATTAGCAGTTACTTATTGTCGAGATTACAATCAGAGATCCCAGAGGGGATTAAGATGCCATGCAAGCCAATCTACAGGCCAGGGACCAGTGGCTTGGAAGGGCTGCCCCAAGGCCTGCTACTCCTGCAGTGGCCATCATGCTTGCTGTAGTTGTGTAGGTGGCTGAGCTTCCATGCCTTCCCACCTGTGTCCCTCCCAGCTGTGCATCCCTACTGGGGACAGGGCAGGACACATACCTGGTTGTTTTTCCCTTTTTGATGACATTTGCTTTGCATCTCTGGGGAGACCTCCCAGTGGATCTGGTGAGGATTAAAGGGAATGGGCTGTGGCGTGAACCCTGAGACCCACTGCCCAAAGAACCCAGGCAGGAGGGCTCCAGAGCACTGGAGCAATTGGGGTGGGGGTGAGTTGCAGGAGGAAGACTGATACAAGGGAGCTCTGGGATGGGAAGGGCAGTGCTGCCCAGGGCCTGTGGAAGGCTGGCAGGGTTTCTGGAAGTTGAGGTGCCAGGGAGCTGGATGAGGCTGGAGGCCCAGTGCCTGGTTCTGGCACCCAGGGGCTGACCTCTTTGTGAGCCCCATCTCCTATGTCACGGGCACTGAGAGAGAACAGGGCGCCTCGAGCCCCCACCAGCAGCCTTCCAGAAGCTTCCTCCAGAAGCAGTGTTGAATAGTTCTGGGCTTGACCCTTGAAGTGCCGGATCCCAGAGAGCTCTGGGGAGAGGAGAGGCAGGGAGCCACTTAGAGGCTGCCTCCTGCCCCCAGTTCTGGTAGCCATGGTCTTTCAAGGTTGAGGGTCTAACCTTCATAGGAGATGGTCGTCCGTGGGATGGCATCTAACTCTCGGGATGGTCTCCGCAGAGAGGGTCCAGGGACTGCTGTTGCTGTGAGGAAGCTGAAGAGCAGGGCCCAGAGCCTCCCCCACATCTTCCTGGGGAAGTTCAGATCAACAAGACCCCAAGGGCAGCCAGGGCCAGAGTCAGAGGAGGGGAGAGGGAGAACAGTCACAGGGGTCAAAGTCCAGGTCAAGATCACATGGAAGGTCAGGGGTCATGAGGCCATGGGGATCAAGGAGTCATGGGGCCAGGGAGGATCCTGGAATGGGGGGGACATGGAGCCACAGGGTTGTGTGGCCATGGAATCACAGCTAAGAAGTCAGAGGGAGGGATGGGTCACGTGCCTTTCTGCATCAAGTGCAAATTCCATGCTGAGCAGGAGTTGTGGGGTCCCAGAGATGCTGTTGGCTATTAATGAGGGTCACCTTGCCCCTGACCATGGGGCTAATCCCGGTTTTCTGAGGTCTGTTTTCTGAAGGAGATAAAACCAAACAAAAAAGGGAAAGAAGCTCTTTGATCTGTGCGTGGGTGGAAGGTGGATGGCACTACCCAGACTCAGGGGGCACCAAAGGGCAGAGGCCCAGCATCCACAGAACACCCATGCCAGGACTGGCTCACAGCTCTTCTGTCCATCTCTGCTCTGGCGCAGAAGACTGGGGAATTTGTCCTCTTTCTAAGACCTTGCACTGGCCCTACCCCATACCCATGGTAACAGTCCTCTAGCCAGTCAGTAGTCTGAAGGGGTCCGTGTCTGTGGAGCGCTGGTTCTCAGGGAGGCAGGCCCTCCGACAGTGCTGCCTGCGGGGAGCCTTCTGCGGGAAGGCCTGAGCAGAGTCCGCCAACGGGCCTCGGTCAGCTTTGTCCTGCTTTCCCTTTGTTTTTTTCTTTTCCTTGGCCTAAGAGCTCCCTCTGGAATTTCTCTTTAATTAGACACTTCTCTCGCACATTCTTTGCTGAGGGGGTACACATCTCTGCCCTGTCCATGCGAGTCTGGACTGCACGGTCTGGCTGGGCATCCACACATGTCCCTGCCTGCTGGCCCTACCTGCCCACAAGCAATCACAAGCATGAAGGGGCGGGGGTGAGTCGTGGGCATCTGGACACCTAGCTGCACAGGTGTAATGTCTGTGTAGGAGGCTGGAGTGTGCAAGGCCAGTTAAGATGTTAGCATTGTGGATAAGGTGTGTGGCACACGCTTTTAGTACCAGCACTTGGGAGGAAGACAGAGAGACAAGTGGATCTCTGGGAGTTTGAGGCCAGCCTGGTGTACATAGGCCAACCAAGACTACAAAGTGAGACCCTGTCTCACAAAACCAAACCAAACCAGCTAGGTGTGGTGGCGCATGCCTCTAATCCTAATCCTAGCACTTGGGAGGCAGAGCCAGGCGGATCTTTGTGAGTTCAAGGCCAGCCTGGTCGACAGAGTGAGTTCCAGGACAGCTGGAGCTACAAGGGAGACCCTGTCTCGAAAAAGACAAAAAAAAAAAAAAATACTCCCACATCCAGGAGAGGAGCCAGTGTATGGAGTTGAAAGCGCCTCTGGGTCTCTAGGTAAAAGGAGAGAATGGAGATATTATCATTATAATTACACCAATTAGGAGCNAAAAAAAAAAAAAAAAAAAAAAAAAAAAAAAAGACAAAACAAACAACAAACCAAACCAAAAGTAAACAAGACTTTAGTAACGTGGAGAAGGTGAACAATGAGAACCCACGGTTCCTGCCACTTCCCCTGGGACTATTCCTACATCTGAGGAGCTCTTGGGTGACAGACCTCCCTCTGATCTCTTGAGGGAACTCCTCTGAGATTTCTCAGGTGGGGCAAGGAGTCAGGAGAGAGCCTGACCCACACCATGTCATCAAATCCTCATAGGCAGGGTCAGAGGGTGTCACTGGCCTCTCCTCTCCCTTCCTGGTCAAACATTAACTATCTGGCCTTGGAAAGAGGGGAGATCTGGAGCTGGCCAGAGGAATAGCAGGAATTTGGAGGGTTTGTTCAAGAAGTCAAGGTCAGCACTGCCATGAGAAGGGAGAATGGAATAGAAGAGGGTGAGAAGAGGGTCCCTGGACCCCAAGAAGTGCATCAGTTCCTGGTTGGGGGCTGGGATAGCAGGAGGCTCCAGGCAGGTTGCCCCAGCCTACCTCTCCCTGTGAAGGCACACCTGTTTACCTTTGGGGCCTCCTGTTTACTCAGCACAGAAAGGGGAGCCTATCGCCAGAGAAGTGGGTGCCAAGGTTCAGGTGGGAGGAATGCGTCCTAGATTGGAAGAGCCACTCAGAGTGAGGAGCAGGGCACATTCACGCAGGTTTAGTCTGAGTCCCATGGGTCCTGAGAAAGGGGATGTTCGCACATGGGGTTGGCATACATGTTCAAGAAGAACTGAGAACACATCTTCACAGGAGGCAAGCATACATACAGGGAGGCTTATGTACATGTATGTTCACACGGAGGGCCATGGCTACAGGTAGTAATACATGCTCACATGTAATATTGTGTTTACAGGCTCACTCGGTGGTTTACCCAGCCTCAGGGTGAACAAGCAGGGTCACATACATGGCTTTATATTAAGGATGACACCTATTCAACAGGAAGGTCCTGTATAGGGACAGGCACACCAGATGGGTGATAGTGGGCCAGATACACCACACTCACACACACGTTGTGCTAAGAGTCCTCAAATGCAGCCATGCAACTGCACCCACACACAGACAAGCACTCACGAAATGCACACAGGGGTCTGGCTTTTGCTGCAGTCTTGGTGGCTGCCAGTGCCTGCTGGGGAAGGATGCAGAGTAGAATCTTGCCTCTTTCCTGAAAAGTCCTGATCCTAAGGGGGTCTCTCTCTTTCTCTCTCTCTCTCTTTCTCTCTCTCTCTCTCTCTCTCTCTCTCTCTCTCTCTCTCTCTCTCTCTCCTGTGTGTGTGTGTGTGTGTATATATGAGGTGAGGCTTCTGACCTGGAGTGAGGGCATAGGTCAAGGCTACTTTGCACAGGGCAAGAATGGGTACTAACCAAGCAGTAGGAGGCCCTTCGCTTTAGCAAAGGAAGATGGAATGGCACGGGCAACTTAGCAGCCCTCTATTCCCCTACAGACAGCAGTTCTAGATGTGGGGGGCTGAGCTCAGCCCCAGCTTAACCTGTTGGAGGGCGGGGCTAAATGGGTGGGGCTGAGCATGACATCCCCCTCCCCCGGGGCTAAATGGGTTCAAGGTCTACAGTCTCACACCCTACACTTACTCCAAGTTCTACAGTTTGATGTCTTTCCCAGGGCCTAACCCCTTAACTCTGATCACCTTCCATTAACCCTTAAGGTGGAGAAAACTGGGGAGACCCCCCCCCCGACAGGATCAATGGAGGATCATCAGGCTCTCGACCTTCCTACCAGATGTCCACCTGTCTGGGGTTGGCGGTCCTTCCCTCTGCACAGTAGGATGGCGGTCTCTCCTGGCGTGAGGGAGCCTCTCCCTTCTCTTCCCCTCCCTCCACCATCCTGGACAGTGGTTGGTTCTCTCATTTCATCAGATCTAACCTCAGTTTCTACTGCTGCAGCTTGAGGACAAGCTCTCCTTCGATCCTGCTGGACGCCAGGAGATGTGACCCAGATCCAAGGGAACACGGTTCTCCCCGTGGGTCCCGCCCCGCCCCGCCCCGCCCCCCGACTCCGCGAAGGCTGGTCTGCGCTCTGCGCGACCCGAGGCCTGGCCCGCGCCCCTCTAGCGCCTAGGATGCGGGACCGGGGTCTTGGCGGTGAGAAAGGCCTGGCCTACCCTGGAGTGTGGAATGGAGGCGGGCAAGGCTTTGCCCGGCTGCGGCCCCCAGCCCCGCCACCGCTCGTACTCCCGCCTACCTCACCTTTGCGCTTGTATCCGGGGCCATAGACACAGCGATGCGCGGCTCGGCGGCCCAAGGCACCAGCTGCGGGAGGAAGGGGCCCGGCAGCGCGGGCGGGGTGGAGGCGGAGCAGGGGGTGGGGCGGGGGCCGGAGGCGGGCCGGGGGCGGGCCGGGGGCGGGGGCGGGGGCGGGCGCCCGCCCTCCTGCGTCCCCCCACCCAGCACAATAGACCGGGTTTGGGTGTGCGGCCCGGGCACCTGACGTCCCCTTTCTTCCGTGCTCAGCGTTCGGGTACACCCGCTGGGGTCTTCACCATCCGCGGCGTGCTGAACAGGCTGGGCCTGCCCTAGGCTCGGGTCCTAGGACCCTCCCACTTACCTACAGCGTAGACCGGGCGATCTCTTGCCCTCTCAGGGACCCCGTGGCCAGGGTTCTAACCTGCCCTCGCTTTTGGCGTTCTCGTCATGTACACCTGCCTTCCGCCTAGGGTGCAGGTGTACAGGTCGGGGCTAGAGCAGTGGAGGTCGAACTTCCGGGCAGCTGTGGATTACAAAGGTGTGTGGTCCTCCCAGGATCACTGCTGCAGGGCTGTTGTTCAGCTTGAGGCCTGAGTGGGTGAGATGGGGGGCCTGAAGGGGATGAAGCCACAGCTTGCTGTCTACTGCACACAGAAAATGAATGCTCTTTATGCATAAATAAGCCACGAACCCTCCACAGGTCGCTCCAAGCTCACCTCAGGACTGTGTTTCTCAGGCACCTGTCTGGCCTACTAGCTCTTTTTGAGCGTCATTCTTATCCCCAAACTTTGCGTTTCCAGGTAATAAACACTCTGTGCTTCCCGGAGCGGATCCCTAACTCTGGCCTTCCCTGTAAACTCAGGCTCTGCCACCTTCCTCTCGTCTATTAAAGCAAGTCTAGGCTTGGAGCTGTACCTCAGTGGTACAGTGCTTTGCCTAGCATGCAGGAGGCCTGAGTATTAATACATCCTTTAGAATTTAGAGAACAGTAAGCAAAATAAAGCGGAGCCAGCGTTGTGGTGCACTGCATTTACATCACAGCACTTTGGGAAGCAGAGTGGCAGGCGAATCACTTTGTGCGTCAAGGCCAGCCTGGTCTCAGAAGAGTTTGTTCCGCACCGCTGGGACTACGGGAGACCTGCTTTGAAAAGACCAAAAAAAAATAAATAAATAAATAAATAAAAGAAAAGAAACGGAACAGAGCCTAAAGTCTCTGTGAAACTTGAGATCTGGCCTCTCACCCCTAATCCACAATATTGTTTTGGGTCAAGAGGACGACCCAGGTAACACCTTAGGTGTTTGAAGAAGCTTCTAGTAGAGTATTAAACTGATGGGAGCCTGAAGAAGAACATCATTCCTCTTCCTGGATTCCCCAAAGCTCATACAGTTTGGCACTCAATCCCATACAGTCTCATAGTTTGGAGTATGTGACTGCAGACTGCCAGACAGAAGGCCCCACATCACACTTCCACCCCCTGTCAGAATGTCTTCTGGCACTGAAACAGGAATCAGTGTGTGGGGTGCAGTGGGAGAGACGCTTCTAAAATTAATATTAAAAAATGCATACACTTGTCTTGAAAAGACAAAAAAAAGTGCATACACTTGAAATTTTTTATTACATTTTTGTGTTTTTGTACATGTATGAATGCCACAGCACATGTGTAGCGGTTGGAGGACAACTTGTCTGTTTTCTTCTCCTAGAGTGTATGTTGTAGGGATTGAACTCAGGTTGTCAGGCTTGGTGACAAGCACGTTTTAGCAGCTGGCTGTTTCTCACCACCCAAGTGCACACAGGTTATGGATTACCCAGCTTCACTTCTTTTATTGTGTCATCCCAATGCATTCTGAGGAATAGCTCAATTTTATGCTTGGAAAACAGGTTCTATGCAGGTTAGTAGTTTGCCTTGAAAATCTAGTTTTTTTCTTTTGGTCTTTTTGAGACAGGGTCTCCCTATAGCCCCAGCTAGCCTGGAACTAGCTATGTAGACCAGGCTTGAACTCACAGAGTGAGTTGTCTCCAAGTGCTGGGATTAAAGGCATGCACTACTATGCCTGGCTGAAAAAATCAATTATTGAGTTTAGAGAGGATCATCAAAATTGGAGAAGTTAGAGAAGAGTTGAGCAGGAGCCAGGTTGGGGGGCGTGGGAGTGTCACAAGTAAAGGCAGAAATATCTAAATTTGTGTGCAGACTTGTTTGCTTTGAATAGGGTGAAGGGAAGGGGCATATAAAAGACCAGCAAATTTGATTTGTTGAAACTATGGTCGTAGTGGGGGATAGGGGGAAGTCAGCTAGACTAGAACTGACCGATGGAGCACAGATTGAGTCCTCATGGGAGAGTGGGCCGAAGGGCAGTGGACAGGAAGACTGTTAGCACCAGTCCTGAGAGAAACTGCAGGGCCCAGTAGGCCTGGCTCACGCTGTGCAGTGCTCACTGCAGGTTCCTCAGGATGCAGCAAGTAGGCCAGCGTGGTAGGTTCGGCATCTCCCTGAGCTTCACTGAGGCAAGACTCCCTCTGAGCTGTTGTGATGGCAGACTCAGAATCTTGAACCTTCTAAAATGAGCAAAATGTATGAATTCAAAGCCAAGTTCCAAGATGGCCCTTGCTAAACTGTCCATGGGCATTCACTTCAGCCCTGGTAAAACTGATTCAGTCTACAATCCATTTCTTCTTGCTCTGCTCCTACTTTGATGGGACTTCTGGAGCCTACCCCCCACCCCAGGCCATAGATGATATTATGGCCTACAAACCAAGTTGGGAATATATGAAAAGGAAAACTGCGTCACTGTAACAGGAGACTTGAAAGCAAATAAAACAGCACTGATAAAAATGGGCACGGTGAGGCACGCCTGTAACTTCAGCACTCAGAAGTGGAGACAGGAGGTCAGAAATGTAGGGCCATCCTCAGCTACATTCTGAAATCAAGGCCGGCCTGAGCTATAAGAGATCTTGTCCAAAAAAATTGGTTCTAATGTAGTAATGACTTTCTGCCCTGGGACACAGGCAGGTTATTTGTGGAGTAGGGTGTTACTCACTCTTGAAGACACTGTCATGGCTGCTTCCCACGGTGGCAGTGAAAGGATCTCATTTGGAATTCAGAGAATGTCACACACAGAACAGAAATGAATTTTAGTTTTGCTACTTCTTGAGCTCTGCTATAAGGTGGCCATAAGTGCACTGGCTCCTCTGCACTCATCTTCAGCCACCTTACTGGCATACACGCCAAGGCTGGTTTGGCTCTAGGCTTGGCAAAGAGTTACTCCCAGTGGTGAAGGATCCAGGTGGAGGGGTCTGGGACATGGACTCCTGAAACTCCAGTAGAGGTTCCCCAAGGTGAGAGAACTCTGGCCTAGTTGGGATGCTTCATTTAAGGAGGCAGCATTTTTTGTTACTGCTTAACTCTCTCTGCCTCTGGTTTTCCTTCTGGGTGATGTGATCTTTTGGCACACACAGGACAGAGATACTTCCTCAGAAGGGACTTGTCACCTGTGCAACAATGCTGTTCTCACTGTGCCTCAGAAGCCTGTTTTGCCTGCTGTTTTCTAGAATCCTAGCCAGACCCAAAGCTGGGCCTTCTGGTTTGGCTTCTCCTTACTCCATCCAGCCTAGGGAATGGTTAGCAAGGAGTGTCAGGACATGTCTGCAGATGCTAGAAACCACCCACAACCACTCTCAGCTTTAGCAGGCTTTTTGTTGTTGTTTTGAGACAGAGTATCATGCCATAGCTCAAGCTGGCCTTTTTTTTTTTTTGTATTTTTGAGACAGGGTTTCCTTAGTCCCAGCTGGCCTGGAGCTCTCGCTCTATAGACCAGGCTGGCCTTGAACTCAGAGATCTGTCAGCCTCTGCCTGGAATTAAACGTGTGTGCCACGCTGTCGCTCTGTAGTCAGGTTGGCCTCAAACTTGTGATCCTGTCCCCCACCCCCAACCTTAGGAGTGCTGAGATTATAGGTATGAACTATCACACCTGGCTAGCCTGTTTGGTTTATTATTCTTATTTTTTTGAGACAGGGTTTCCCTTTAGTCCCACCTGGCCTGGAGCTCAATCTGTAGACCAGGCTGGCCTTGAACTTACAGAGATCCGCCTGCCTCTGCCTCCTGAGTGCTGGGATTAAAGGCGTGCGCCACCAGACCTGGCTTGGTTTATTATTTTTTATGTGTATGAATGTACTGTTTGCATGTAGGTTGGTGCACCCATGTCGTGCAATGCCACGGAGGTCAGAAGAGGGGGTCGGATTCCCCTGGAACTGGAGTTAAAAGACGGTTGTTCTCAGCTGCCATGTGGGTGCTGGGGATCAAACCCAGGTCCTCTGCAAGAGCAGTCGGTGCTCTTAACTGCTAGGCTATCTCTCCAGCCCTGGTTTATTATTTTTAAAGAAATCAGAACCTCAATGTACAGGCAAACACCAGGGAAAACAGAGTCTGCTTTTTTCCCCAGCTGTACTCATTTGAGTTGGTGCTCCAAGGGGATCTACCCATGTTGAAGGTTGCCAATCTCCCAGCTGCACGTCTGTGCTGGAGCATGGAAACGCATGTTGGTGCTCCCAAGAAGTGTCATGTGCTTCCATGGTCAGCAGCCTTGTTAGCAGCCTGAGGATTCCATCTCAGTGTGGAGCCTGGTGCAAATAATGCATGAACCAACTGATGAGGGGCTTTCTGTGATGGAGACTTCATGTGACATCATTGTGTTAGCTCAGAGCCAACCCTAACAACCAAGCTTCTGTTCTTCCTTCAGGCTCCCGATTATAGCTATTCACAGAATTATTGAGGCCCCTGTGAGCTGGTGGTGGGATCCCCATTTTCAAGAACTCGAAGAAGTCACAAAGGATACCTAGACAAGCAAGGATCCATGAAGGTCAGTGCAGTATTTATTCTCTGCTGTGCCCTGTGCTCCTCAGAATACACATACTAGTGCATAGGTCTATATGAACTATGTTCACAAACCCGCCATTTGTATCTCTGAACTCACCTTGGAACCAGTCAGTACTAAACAGTGCTCTTGTGGGTTATGTTGTTTCTGGAAGGTTAGCCACTTTCTCATTAATAATGCAAACCCTCTCACAAATAAATGAATGCCATACTAACATTAAAAAAAAGAAATCGGGCTGGAGAGATGGCCTAGTGGTTAAGAGCGCCAACCGCTCTTACAGAGGACCCAGGTTCGGTCCCCAGAACCCATATGGCGGCCGAGAACCGTCTGAAACTCCAATTCCAGGAGAACTCCAGTTCCAGGGGAGTCTGAGACCCTCTTCTGACCTCCGCGGCATTGCACAACACGGGTGCACAGACTTGCATGCAGACAGTACATTCATACACATAAATAAGATTAAAAAAATTAAAAAAAAAAAGAAATCAAACCCATTAAAAATTTTTTTTATTCTTTTTTAAAAATTTATCTATTTTTTTTTTTTATGTGTATGAGTGTACCGTCTGCATGTAGGTTGGTGCGCCCATGTCGTGCAATGCTGCGGAGGTCAGAAGAGGGCGTCGGATTCCCCTGAAACTGGAGTTAAAGATGACTCTTAGCTGCCATGTGGGTGCTGGGAATCGAACCCAGGTCCTCTGCAAGAGCAGTTGGTGCTCTTAACCGCTGAGCCATCTCTCCAGCCCCCAAACCCATTTCTTTTCTTTCTTTTTTTTTTTTTGTCTTTTAGAGACAGGGTCCTCTATAGCCCCAGCTGTAACTCACTCTGTAGACCAGGCTGGCCTTGAACTCACAAAGATCCGCCTGCCTCTGCCAAGTGCAGGATAAAAGGCGTGCGCCACCACGCCCGGCTGCCAAACCCATTTCTTAATTATTATTATTATTTTTAATTTTATTTATTTGTATGTGTATGAATGTACTGTCTGCATGCAGGTTTGTGCACCGTGTCGTGCAATGCTGCGGAGGTCAAGAAGAGGGTGTCGGATTCCCTGGAACTGGGAGTTCTCCTGGAATTGGAGTTTTAGACGGTTCTCAGCCGCCATGCGGGTGCTGGGATCAAACCCAGTCCTCATGCTAGGCCACTCAACCATGGCCATTCTCCAGCCCTCTCTTTATTTTTTTATTTATTTTTTTTTTTGGTCTTTTTGAGACAGGGTCTCCCTGTAGTCCCAGCTGTCCTGGAACTCATATGTAGACCAGGCTGGCTCGAACTCAACAAGATCACCTGCCTCTGCCTCCAAGTGCTAGGATTAAAGGCGTGCGCCACCACCCGGCTCCCTCCTTATTATTTTTAGAGATAGGTCTTATTATGTACCCCTGGCTGGCCCAAACTCACTATGTACAGAGGTTGGTCTTTTTTTTTTTTTTTAATTTTATGTGTATAAGTGCAATATATATATATATTAATATATATATATATTATATACTATATATATATTATATATGTGCTCCCATCTTGTGCAATGCTGCAAACTCAGAAGAGGGCATCTGATTCCCTTGGAACTGGAGTTAGGGACGGTTGTTAGCTGCCATGTGGGTGCTGGGAATTGAACTCTGGTCCTCTGTAAGAGAAGCCAGTGTCCTCAACCGTTGAGCCATCTTTCCAGCCCCAAGAGGTTGGTCTTGAACTCACAGAGCTCCACATGTCTCCACTTCCCTGGTGCTAGGATTAAAGACATGTGCAATCCCCCCCCTCACCCCCCCCAAAAAAAAGAAGTGACAGAAACAGGAATAGAAACCCCTCTGGGGTTCCTGGAGCCTAAAGGAACAGAACACTTCTCCTTTTTGGAGGCAAGGTTTGATTAGATGTCAAGATACCACACAGATGCCTCCCTGCATCAGGTCAATTTTGTCTTAATGAACCTCAAGTTAGTGCCGGGCATGGTGGCGTGTGCCTTTAATTCCAGCACTCAGAGACAGAGGCAGGTGGATCTCTGCAAGCTCAAGGCCAGCCTGGTCTACATAGCAAGTTCCAGGCCAGCTATAGGGACACCTTGACTCAAAAACACACACAAAAAAAGCTCAAGTTTGAGCTAAATAGCGTTTGTACAATGCTTGCTGTATGCTGCTGTGCTGAGCACTTGGCATGTGTGAGTTCAGAGTCCCTAGAAACCCTCAAGTAGACACTGTAATTCCTTTCAACAGATGAAGAATCTAAGGTTCAGGCTTTAACTTCCCAAAGGTCAAATAGCCAGTGTAGGGACTCTGAGACCTAAGGCCAGACCTAGGGCTTTCCTTCAGCCATATAAGCATACAAGGCTGTGCTGCCAGTCCCCCCAGTATTTATGCCCATGTCTCTGCCTTTTGTTTTTTTTTTTTTGTCTTTTTGAGACAGGGTCTCCCTTTATTCTCAGCTGGCCTGGAGCTCACTATGTAGATCAGGCTGGCCTTGAACTCACAGAGATCCACCTGCCTCTGCCTCCTGAGCGCTGGGATTAAAGGCATGCGCCACCACACCCAGCTACCATGTCTCTGCTTCTATCTGGGGTGTCACCATCCATCCATTCCAACAAAAAGACTGGCATATCTTTGGAACCATGGCAATAATGGCTAGGCCTTCCATGAGGTCATAAGTCTCCTCTGAGAAGTGGTCAGCCTTCCCACAGCTGGCATACCTCAAACCCTATCTTTCTGTGGGGTCAGAGGTAGGGGCTGGATGGACACTACAACAAACATACAGGTCAAGGGCAGTTTTCCCACCCTCTGCCCATTTTCCCTGGATACCAGCAGGTAAGAGTCATGAGAGTCTTGTATTGTCTATCACCAAATCCCAATGTGTGATCACTAAGCACCTGCCGTATGGATGTGGAGAATGAGATTGCTGAATTCCCAACTGTAAAGTATTCAGCAAATTATTATCTGGTTATATACAAGTGAACTTTGGATAGCTGTGGCTGTTTTCCAGAGATATCAAGCTAAAAAACTGAGAATGCAAAGCAAGGAAGAAATCATTTTAAAACAGGGCATGCCAGACTTTCCACCTCTACTCCCAAATAAATGTTACTAGACACAGTTCAACGGAGAAAAACTTTTAATAACACACACACACACGCACACACATATTCAGGACTTTAAACAAGATGAAGTATAAAATCTTAGAGAAAAAATAAAAAGGGAACATTGCATTTGCTGTCTAAAAGCTGGTAGGTTAATTGGCTGACAAGGATGCCTACAGAAAGTGAATACAGGGTGCATTTGTACCGTCAATGTGCAGGAATAATGACTGCAATCACGGAACTGCTTAAATGTCCAGCCACCTGTACCCTAACTTTTGCCTCATCACAGACAAACCAGGTCAGTTCTCTAACTCAGTGCTTGTTAATGAGTCACTTCTTTTTTGTTTGTTTGTTTTTTGTTTGTCTGTTTGTTTTGTTTTGGAGACAGGGTAATCTCTATGGCCCTGACGGCTGGAACTCACCATGTAGACCAGGCTGGCCTTGGACTCACAGAGATCTGCCTGCCTCTGCCTCCCAAGTATTGAGATTAAAGGCATGTGACACTATGCCTAGGTTTAAATTTTTATTTACTTTTATGTGTAGGTCTTTTGCTTTCATGTATGTAAGTGTACCCATGGGTGCAGTGCCTGTGGAGACCAGATGGTGACATCAGATCCCCTGGAACCAGAGTTAAGAATAGCTGTTAGCTACTATGTGGATGTTGGGAACTGAACCTGGTCCTCTGCAAGAGCAGCCGGTGCTCTTACCACTGAGCCATCTCTCCAGCACCATTCTTAAAAAACTTAAACAGCTTTTGCACATTATTACTGGCCGATTCCCACCAAGTGCTCTTTTTTGATTTGGGAAAAAAAGGCAAATGTTTCAACGGAGGCTGGACGGTAACACTTTATAATCTTTTACTGAAGATAATTTGTTTGTGAAGTCAAAAGCAGGCTCCTATTTGCAGTTCAAAACAAAATGCCAGCCTTCCAAAAGGTGACAAACGCACCACTGCCATTAGAACAGACAAAAAATGTACAAACGCTGTGACTTTAGTGCTACACAGATGTACTTTGTGCATGGAGCGCCTCTTCACTGAATATGTTCTTACAGGATTCTATTTTCAGTTAACAAGAAAAGCAGGTTAGAAAAAGCAAACAGTTACACACAAAAGCATAAACACAAGTACTGTAATTTTCAGCTTGCAGTAAGGGTAATAAGTTTGACATACACATCCAGAAAATGAGACAAGGTGATTTTTGGCACAGTAATACTGCCAAGCACACCACCACTCAGTGCAAGCTTTGTTTGCCAAGTCTCCAAAGTGGCCTGACACTCTCTGTGCATGAGAATTTTCTCCCTCTCTACTATCCCAGTCACTGGGCAACAACTGCAGGAGGGAGCACAGGGATGTGGAGGGAGATGGAAAATACTCAGTTGGGGGGAGGGGTGGAGACAACCAAAAACATGGGCTACTTGTGCTAAAAGTGAATCACAAAATTTCCATGTGAGCCCAAATGCAAATACTGCTTGTACTATGACCTGAAGACTGAAGGTCTCTACCAGAGTCACAAACACAAGGGCCAAAACTGATGTCTGGCCATTTACTTTAAAGGGACAGATGAAGTACTCTTCTCTAATTGAGAAAGACAATTGAGAATAGAGATTTTATTCTTATTGGAGTTGCTAAATAAAAATGTATCAAAGTGGTTTTAATTTGATGGGCAGTTATCAGTTGAAACTGCAATATAAAAGGGCTACTCAAAAAAAAAAAAAAAAGCCTGAATAACCCACTTGTCCCCCTGTCAATGTACACATATAGAAAATATTTACACACTGTAATTACAAGCAATATAAGCAGAATTTTATACTTTCAGATTTTGTACACTTTACACAATGCAAAATGAGAAAAATATGAACACTTATAAAAATTACACACAAATAATGTATCTACAAGGTATTAAATTACAGAGTGAAAGCCCCCATTGTTGGGCAGATAGATGCCAGAGTTTCAAGCTTCTGTCAAATATAACTCTTTGTATCTATCTCTTTAACCATAGTGGCATTTCGTAATAATACCCTTGAGAGGTAGTATCAAGATAATATTCTTACCAGTAAACTCAACACAGAATAAAACTTTTGTTGGTCTGACTCTTGGAGCCTCATTCAGCCTGGGTTCTTGAAAACGGATTTGTTTAGTCTTCCCTATAAAATCTCTAACTGCCCAATGCTTGACATGAGCTCAAAAGTTACTGATGCTATTTTAAATAACAAATTTATGATAAAATGGTTTTATTCCTAAGCCTCAATTTAGAGGTAGAAAGTTAGCTCTCAGAATTTATTTTCTCGTCTCAAACCATAAACATCAAGCCCAGTTCCCTATTTCACCACCCCCTTCTGTGGCCCCGTGGAGATAAAGCGCTCAGAAAAGAGTAAACCACCCAAGCCAATACTGAAAGAATAAAAAGTCAGTATTCTTTCTCAGCAAACTATTCCTCCTAGGATGAACACTTAGTCTATGAGTCCGTTACTAACCAAAGGTTTCAAAGGGCCGTGGGCTAAACCAGCACGTGCACTACTGCTAACCGTTGACCATCTGAACTCGAGGATGGCTTTCCAGTGTTTAAAAGAATTTAGAGCAGCTGTGGTTTTCAAGTGCAACAACTTTAAGACACACACACACACACACACACACACACACACACACACACACACAGTGTCCTCCAAAACAAACATCATCAAGGTCTCTCTGCTAAATTATATACTCATGGAAACAAGGCTTTTGGAAACTTCCCAATTAAGATTTTATATAGAGACTTCTGTAATATAGTTACCAAGGGCCAGAATTCTAAGATTTTTATGATTAAACCAGTATTTTAAAAAATATATGTATTTACAAGAAATCCTACACAAATGGCATATGATGTTTTGGCATTTTAAAGACAGAACTGCTATTTTACAGCTTAATCTTGTCCTTTTAGAGTAATCTGGCAACATACCAGATTTCTGTTCTTTAATTGTTTAAATATATTTTAGAAACCTAACAGATTTATAACCTTGAATAGTAAAAGATAACATGTGGACTGAAACCTCCTGTGGTTTAGGGAGTTACAGAGACACCCCTACTTTCCATTATAAGACTGTTCTAAGCTTTCCCTTTGCATCCTAAAATAATCAAGAGGGAACTGGACCTTGGTCTTGGCCTCTACGTCCAGCTCCTCAAGTTGGTCCACACTCTTTTCTTCTTATTTTCTGTGATTATCTAAGTGCCACAAATACTACCTAAAGAGATAACCACTTATAACTTAATGAGAAGCACTAAAGAAGGGCAAGTTAGATAAGAAACTACGAGATGTTTCTACCCTACCTCCTTCTACACGACTCTGCTCACTGATAAAGTCAGCTGCAGATCACATTCCGTATCTGCAGTTTCTTCATTACCAGCTTCAAACCGAATATTCAAGCAGCCCATTTGTTGCGCATGTTTTAAGCATTCCACTGGATTTCACAGTAATCCTTTTAGTCCTCTTGGAAAGGCTCTTACATTTCTTTTGATTGGTTTCTTGCTGCTTAACTCTTGTTAAGAATCTGGTACCCAGAAGTCATGAAGCTGCCCCTGGAAAAGGGAAGGGAAAATGCAAAGGAAAATGTAATCAGATTATGAACTAATCCTTATAAAACTAATCCTTGGACAACAGATTTTGATAATGAAAGTGACAGAATCATTAAATATATTTTGCTGAAAATTTCATTTCAAGCTTACATTTTGTACTTTAACAATAAAAATGTATAATACAAATACATATTTTTCTCCACAAAGGGAAATGTTTAAGAAGACTAATGTGTTAAGCTGATTAACATAAAGTTTGCTATTAAATATTTTGGTTTTAATGCAATATTGGCCCAAGGGGTAGCCTTTAAAAAGTGTACTGAGGAGCCGGGCGTGGTGGCACACGCCTTTAATCCTAGCACCTGGGAGGCAGAGACAGACAGATCTTTGTGAGTTCAAGGCCAGCCTGGTCTACAAGGTGAGTTCCAGGACAGCTGGGGCTACAGGGAGACCCTGTCTCGAAAAGACCAAATTTAAAAAAAAAAAAAAAAAAAAAAAAAGTGTACTGAGATCAGAAACCAAAACAACAGTAACAAAGTACAAGTTTAGCATTTCTCAAAGCCTTTTTTTGGTCTGTCTTTGAGACAGAATCTCCCTGAATTCCCACCTGGCCTGGAACTCATTATGTAGAGCATAATGGCCTTGAACTCACAGATATCCATCTGCCTCTGCTTCCCAAGTGTTGGGATTAAAAGTGTGTGCCACCATGCACGGCTTCTTAAAGCCCTTTATAAAGAGCATGCACATCTCACAAAGGACACCAAGAGCAACAGTGAAGAAGCCATGGAACAGTGAGATCACTCTCTGAATAACAGCATTCCTGTGCTGACATGAAATACAAGCAATTTTGAAGTGTTTGTTTCTTAAAATGTAGTCTTTGAACTAGCAGCATCAGCATCAATTAGAACTTGTTAGCAATGTAGAATATCTTGGATCCCACTTGAGATCTGGTAAATTAGAATCTATACTCCAGCAAATTCTGAGGTGATTCTTGTACTCTAAAGTTTGAGAAGTATCATTTTAGACAATTAGATAACCTAATTAGAAAATGGGAAAAAAAGATATAAACAGATATTAATCCAAAGTACATTAAGAGATGCTAACCATCATCACTCCTCAAGGAAATGCAAACTAAACCCACAATGAGATTCTACTTCCCATATCCTACTATGGCTTTAGTAAAAAAAGTTAGAAGTAGCCAGGTGTGGTGGTACATGCCTTTAATCCCATCACTGGGGAGGCAGAGGCAGGCAGATCTCTGTGAGTTCAAGGTCAGCCTGGTCTACATAGACAGTTCCAGAACAGCTGACAGCTGGAGCTACAGAGAGACCCTGTCTCAAAAAAAAAAAAAAAAAATCAGATAATAACAAGTGCTGGAGAAAAAGCAGAACCTTTACACATGCTGGTGGGAAGGTAAAATAGCAGCTTCAGCAGAAAAGTCTGATTTTTAATATACTGAACACATGGTTTGGGGGTGTAGCTCAAGTGGTAGAGCTCTTGCCTACCATGCACCCAGGGCCCTGGGTTTGGGTCCCAGTATGGAACGAACAGGGCATGGTGCTTCATGCTTATAATTCCAGTACTGGAGGCAGGGTAGGAGGATCAGAAGTTCAAGATCATCTTCAGCTACAGAAGGAGTCTGAGGCTGGCTTGAGCTAGAGACCTCTTAAAAAAACAAAAATATTTATCAACAGAACATTGAACACAAAATCACCACATAACACACACAGCAACCCTATTCCCAAGAATTTGATCAAGATGTTTTCCTTTGGATACATATTCACACAAAAACTTGTATACAGAAAGTATTATTCCTAATGGTCTGAAAGTAAAACTTGCATGCGGACAGTACATTCATACACATACAGTAATAAATAAAATTAATAAAAAAAAAAAAAAGCATTTGCTCCTCTTCCAGCAGACCTAGGTTCAGTTCCTAGCACCCACATGGAGGCTTACAACAGTCTACAACTCCAGGTCCAGGGGATATGATAACCCTTTTCTGGCTCTGTGGGTATCAGGCATACATGTGGAATATATAAATACATGAAGGCACACACTCACACAGATTAAAAAAGAAAAAGGCCAGTGTTTTCCAGAGGGCATAAGGGGCATCATGTCAGTAGGAGAATGGGGAGTGACTATGAAAGTTAAAACAGTGGTGATGGTGTTCTTGATTCTGTGAATATACCAAAACCCATTACACTTTAAATGGGTGAAATGTATAATGCGTATCTGAATAATCTTAATAGAACTGTTAAGTGCTCCTCATGAATAACTTCCATTTAATGCAATGTAACTTTTTTTTTTGTTGTCTTTTTGAGACAAGGTCTCTCTGTAGCCCCAGCTGGCCTAATACTCTTATGTAGACCAGGCTGCCCTTGAACTCACAGGGATCCTCCTGGCTCTGCCTCCTAAGTGCTGAGATTAAAAGCGTGTGCCACCAAACCCGGCCTAAGACAGTTTTTAGCCGCCATGTGAGTGCTGGGAATCAAATACAGGTCCTCTGCAAGAACAGTCGGTGTTCTTGACCACTGAGCCATCTCTCCAGCCCCGTAACACTTTTTTAAATGGGTACAAACATTTCTGAATATAAATTAGTGCCTAGAAAGCAATGAAAACCTAAAAATCATATACAAACCATACATTATTCTGGCATTTCAGCTTAAGATAATTAGAAGCCAAGTGTGCTATTTTACTTCATTTTAACAGTATGAAGAAAACCATTTAGTAGTATGACTAATAATAAATAAAATGATACCTGAGTAGGCCGACAGTTCTGGATTATTTCCTGCCATTTTCCATGGATCCTGGCGACCAAGTCTTTCACCTTAAAAAAATAGCAAAAAAGAGGAAAAGGCATTAGAACAAAGTATCCTCATTCACGATCCATTTAACACTTGATAGAAAACACCTCATAGCTGCTGCAGTGGAGGTGCAAGACTGTAATCTCTGCATTCAGGAAAGAGGTAGAAAATGGCCAAAATTCAAGGCACCCCTAGACTGAAGTATGAAACTTGTTTTTTTTTTTTTGGTGGGGTGTGTGTGTGTTTTTTTTTTAAAAACAAAAACAAAACTATTTTCTACTCAGCACCCCATGGAACATTCTCCAAAATTGATCACATACTGGGACACAGAAGAAACCTCCACAAATACAAAAAGATTGAAATAATTTCATGCATTCTATCAGACCACAGTGCAACAAAGCTCAACATCAACACTAGGATAAGCCCTACTGCCTACAAGAATACATGGAGACTAAACAACACACTCTTGAATAATGAATGGGTCAAGGAAGAGATAAAGAAAGAAAAGCATGCCTGGAACTGAATGACAATGACAATACAACACAACAAAACTATGGGATACCTTAAAAGCAGTCCTAAGAGGGAAGTTTATAGCCCTGGGTGCCTACATTACAAAAACAGAAAAAGCACAAGTGAATGATCTAACACTACAGCTAAAAGCACTTGAGAGGCAATAACAGATGAACCCTAAACGCAACAGGCAGGAAGAAATAACAAAAATCAGAGCAGAAATCAATGAAATAGAAACAAAGAAAACAATACAAAAAAAAAAAAAATCAATGAATCCAAAAGTTGGTTCTTTGAAAGAATAAACAAGATAGACAGACCTCTAGCCCAGTTAACCAAAAGAAAGAAGGAAGGAACAACTCCAAAATCAATACAATCATGATTGAAAAGGGAAATATCACAACAAGCAAGGAAAAGATCCAGACAAATCAACAGGAATACTTCAAGAACCTATACTCTACCAATTTGAAAAACCCTAGAAGAAATGTGATGACTAGTTGAAATCCTGGGAATCACCAAAGCTCAACCAAGAAGAGATCCACAGCTTAAACAGACCCATAATACATGAAGAAATTTGAAGATGTAATAAGAAAACCTCCCAACTATAAAGCAGCCTCAGGCCCAGATGGTTAAAGCAGAATTCTATACAAACATTCAAAAAGACTACAACCATTTTTACTAAAACTGTTTAGAAGAATACAAACAGAGGGAATTCTCCCAAATTTCTTCTATGAGCAGCATCACCATTAAAACCAGGAAAGATACAGACAAAAGGAGAATTATAGACCCATCTCCTATGAACACAGAATGCCAAAATCTAAACAGGATACTGGCAAATCGCATACAAACCACATCAAGATCATCCATTATGACCAAGTTGGATTTCATACCAGAGATGCAGGGAAGGATCAACATACGTAAATCAATTAAATATCATAAAACACATTAAATGGAATGAAAGAACAAAAAACACACCATCATCTCAATCAACATGGGGAAAAAGCTTTTGACAAAATCCCAGGCATCCTTCATGCTTAAAGTGCCTAAAGGATTGGATTGGAGGGATCATTTCTTCAATGTAATCAAAGCCATATACAGGAAACCCACAGCCAATATCATCCTAAATGGGAGAAATGACAGAAACATTCCCTTTAAAGGTAGGAAACTGCTAGCAAGGCTGCCCCCTCTCACCACTCCCTTCAATATAGTGCTTGAAACACTTGGCAAAGAGCAATAAGACCAGATCAAAGGAAAATTAACGATACTAATTGAAAGAGAGAAGTCAAACGCTATCTTATTTCGCTAATGATATATGATTGTTTACTTAAAGGGTGCTAAAACTCCACCATTTGGAAAACTCCTAGAAATGATTTAACAGCTTACAAGCGGCAAAGCAGACTGAGGTGCAGAAAGGATACCGGAAGGAATAACGACTCAGATACAATTACCTAAATGTAAAAGAGTTCAGGGGCTGGAGACAGATGGCTTAGCATTTAAGAGCAGCCTTGGCTCTTTACCCATGAGGACTAGGGTTTGAGTCCCCAGCACTCACATGGCGTCGCAGAGAACCGCTGAAACTCCAGCTCACGGAGAACCCAGATCCAGGGGAGGATCCGAAACCCCTCCTGCGACCTCCGCGGATGCTTTAGCATGGACACGGGTGTGCACAAAACTCTGGCATGCAGACAGCAGTACATTCATACCACACTACAGAAATAAATAAAATAAAAAAACAAATAAAAGAAAAAATCACAGGGGCCGCCTTCTTTACATACCAGAGTACGAAGCAAGCAACTGCGACGAAAGATATTCATAATGGAGACCTTGCCACTCAACAATAGCCCAAAAAATAACCTGTACCTAGGAACAACAACCTAACCAAGGCACCCAGAAAGATCTCGTACAAACAAAATTTTAGTTTTTATTTTATTTATTTTCTTTTTTGTCTTTTCGAGACAGGTGTCTCCCTCGCAGGCCCCAGCTCTGGTCTGGAAACTCGCCTCTGTAGACCAGGCTGGCCTTGAACTCACAAAAGATCCCGTGCCTGCTCTCGCCTCCCAGTGACTAGGATTAAAGGCTGTGCCACCACACGCCCGGCAAAATAAAAAAAACTTAAACTTTAAAGAAAGAAATTGAGAAGCATCACGAAGATGGAAAAACCTCCACTACTTCATGGATTGGGAAAATTAACATTGTCAAAATTTCCATTTTACCGAAACTCTTGTTTAGATTTTAATGATTCCAATAAAAATCCCCCAGAGACGTTTCTTCCCAGGCTTAGAAAAAAGTCCTTAAGTTCATTTGGAAAAACAAATAGACCCCCGAATAGCCAAAACAACCCTGAGCGAAAAGAGTTACACAGTGGGAGCATCTCTATACCAGACTTCAACTCTTATCACTACAGGCTATAGTCATAAAACAAAAAAAAAAGCCTGGCACTGGCACAAAAACTAACCTAGTATGATCAATGGAAAACAAAACGAAAGATCCAAAATCTGAGCACATACAATTTGAGCCATCTCATCTGCCAAGGGGGGCCAAGAGCCCATAATGGGAAGAAAGAAAACCAGCACCCTTCAGCAAGTCGGTGTTGGCCCAAAACTGATCACACTTGTAGAGAATGAAATTAAACCCCTCCTCTCCGCCCTGTACAAAAGTCAACTCCAGATGGAATTCGCACTCGCCAGCATGCTGGACCTCTTTTTTTTTTATATCCTGTGACTAACCCCAACCACTCTGAAGGCGATGAAAGATATGAAGAAAAAGTGGCAGCGTGCAGACTACCAAGACAGACGGCATAGGAAAAAGACTTCTCATAAACTGCGACAGCAGTCTGTGCAAAGAATTAAAGTTCGACAATTAAACAAGTGGGACCTCATTTATAACTCCAAAAAGCTCTGTACATTCAAAAGAAAACAATCAAGGAGTTGAATGAGAAATCCCACACGAAGGGGAGTGGAACCTTTACTGCAGATACATCTGACAAAGCATATGATTTCCAGGAATATATAAAATACCTCAAAACAACAATAGAAAAGCAAAACAAATGACCACTCAATAGATGGAGCAAATGTAGCTGAACAAGGAGACTTCACGTAGCGAAGAGATAGCGGACAGAATCAGAGATGTCTGAGAAACACCTTAAGCAGAAGTGTTATTCAATCACTATAATCATAAGGAAATGCAAACTCAAAAACCACTTTAAGTATCAAAGATATCATCTTACTCCAATAGACTGGCTAGTGGATCAAGTTCAATGAAGGAAACAAATGATAATCGATACAAGTGCCCTGAGAGGCCCTTGGGGAAATTGGGGAACAACTCATCCACTGCTGTGGTGGCAGATGTTAAACTGTATACATCATCTATCGGAAAGCAGTGGAGAACACTTGGAAAGACTTGGAATGAAACTCCACCCAAACCCAGCCATATCACACCCTGGGCATGTACCCTTAAGGACTCACACCACCACCGACGAGATTCATGCATGGCCATGTTTATTTCAGCTCTCTTCAACAATAGTAAAGGAGTTGGAAAGCCAACCAATGGCCTTCAACAAATAGAAAATGAGCGCGGATCTACAAAGCCAGAAAAAATTGTTGTACATCTACACAAATGATCTAGGCAGCAGTAAAAGAAAGACGACATCATGAGCTTTGCCAGAAAAATGGCTGGAAATTAAGGTAGGACATCGTGCTAGCTGAAGTAACACAGTCCCAGAAAAAACAAATACGTACGAATGGTAGTGCCTCATCTGTGATGCTAAGAGACCAATACCTCAGTTGTTATTTTTTTTTTAAAAGATTTTGTTTTTTTTTATTATTATTAATTTTATTTTATTTTTGTTATGTGTATGAATGTACTGTCTACATGCAAGTTTGGCACCCGTGTCGTGCCAATGCCGCGGAGGTCAGAAGAGGGCTGATCGGATTTCCCCCTTGGAACTGGAGTTCTCTGGAAATTGGAGTTTCAGATTAGCCTACATCTCCATGTGGGGATTGCTGGGGATCGAACCCGGGTTTCCTCTGTAAGACAGTCGGCACTCTTAACCACGTAGGCCATCTCTCCAGCCCCCCAGATTGTAACTTTTTTGTGCACGGCCCCTCTGAGCCTTTTGTTACAAAAGCGAGTTGGGTAGATGAACTGCATCATTGGAAACAACAACCAACAACAGCAACAACAGAAAGGACTGCATATCGAAGAAACTTGACTGACACAGTGAACTTCTGCTCCAAACAGTCCACTTCCACATGAAGAATATCAAGAAACACTGAGAAAGAGATAAAAAGAAAAAAAAAAAAAAAAACAGCATGGTATTGGCAGAATGCATGAGCTTCTGGTGGGGTGAGGGGATAAAAAAATAAAAAAAAAAAAAAAAAAAAAAAAATTCAAATAAATAAAAAAAAAAAAAAAAAAAACTAAACAAAACCAAACCAAATACTTAAAAAGGAATCTTGGGGCTGGAGAGATGGCTCAGTGGTTAAGAGAACGGACTTATTTTGGAGAGGACCTGGGTTTGGTTCCCGGCACCCACATGGTAGGTAACAACCATTTTAAACTCCAGTTCCAAGAGATCTGATGCCTGCTTCTGACCTCTGTGGGCACTGCACAATACAGTGCACTTATAAGCAGGCAATACACTAATATACACAATAAATAAAATACAGAGAGAGAGAGAGAGAGAGAGAGAGAGAGAGAGAGAGAGAGAGAGAGAGAAATCTCACAGCTATTACATGTTTAGACCCAAAACTTCATTTTAATTGTCAAGAAAAGAGAAAAATCTCATTTTTTTTTTTTTTGAGACAGGGTCTCCCTGTAGCCCCAGTTGCCCTGGAACCTGCTATGTAAACCAGGCTGAACTCACAGAAGTATTTCAAATAAAATTTTTTTGCCAGTGCTGAAGATCCAACAAAAGGCCTCAAGCACCCTATCATTAGGGACATCTACAGTCCTATGTGTTTTTGGAAAGAGGCTTATATAATTCTTTTTGTTTGTTTGTTTTTTTTTTTGTTGTTTGTTTTTTCGAGACAGGGTCTCCATGTAGCCCCAGCTGGCCTTTAACTTACCAAAGATCTGCCTGCCTCTGCCTCCCAAGTGCTAGGATCAAAGGCATGCACCACTACGCCTGGCTATAATTCTCTTTTTTAGATTTTCTTTTTCTTCAGATAGTGTTACTATGCTGCACAAGCTGACCTTGAGTTTAAATATTAATATAAGTAAGATTACCAAACAACCCTAACAATACATAAACAACATGGTAGGGAGATGGCTTACTGGGTAAAGTGCTTGGCACACAAGCATGAGGATCTGAGTTCAAATCCCCAGCATCAATATAAACCCAGGTTCAGTAGTACACATCTGTAATCCCACAGACATGAGAGGCAGAGGAAAGATACAATTCTCTAGAGCTCAAAAGCCAGCTAGACCCTATCTTAAACAAGGTGTAAGGCAAGGAGCCATACCAGAGGTTGTCTTCTGACCTCTACATATATGCCAAGTAAAAATCATACTTACTTTAGTTCTGTAAAAAAGTCTTGCATCTTCTCTAATATCACATTTAACATGCTTTTCTAAAGCCCCACAAAGCAGCACAAAGTGTTTCTGTACAAAACAAAACAAATGCAAAAGATGAAAACAACTTGAAAGCACTGCAAAGGAAAAGAGATGATGTACTTAAAATGACTCAATCACTTAAAGGCCTACTTGATGGAATCCTATCCATGAGAGTAGTTACTCCCATAAGCACAGGACAGTTATGGTTTATTGGTAGTTAAATTTTTTTTGTCTTTTTGAGACATATAGCCTTTGCTGGCCTAGAACTCACTCTATACACAAGGCTGGCCTTGAACTCACAGAGGTCCACCTGCCTCTGCCTCCAGAGTCCTGGTGCGCATCACCACACTAGCCCAGAGGTAGTCAATCTTAATACACAAAGGAGGAAGGTGTGGGGTTGCACTGCTTATAGTCCTTTCTATTTGGGAGGCTGAGGAATGATGACTTCTTGAGCCGAGATCACCCTGACAACATAGTGAGATTCTGCAAGAAAAACTTATTTTTTCTTGAGACTGGATCTCATTATTATGGAGCCCTAGGCTGGTCTTAAACTCATAATACATTTTTCTTTGCCTCCTGTATTCGGAAAGTGCTGAAATTACAGGCATGTGACATTACTCCTGGTTCTTGTTTTACTTATTTTGAAAAAATAAAAGCTGCCCAGCATGGTGGCACACGCCTTTAATCCCAGCACTCCGGGAGGCAGAGGCAGGCAGATCTCTGTGAGTTCAAGGCCAGCTTGGTCTACATAGCGAGCTCCAGGACAGCTGGGGCTACAGGGAGACCCTCTCTCAAAAAACAAAAAACAGCCGGGCGTGGTGGCGCACGCCTTTAATCCTAGCACTTGGGAGGCAGAGGCAGGCGGATCTTTGTGAGTTCAAGGCCAGCCTGGTCTACAGAGTGAGTTCCAGGACAGCTGGGGCTACAGGGAGACCCTGTCTCGAAAAGACAAAAAAACAAAAAAACAAAAAACAAAAAACCACACAACAAAACCACCAACAAAAGCCAGTGGGGCATGGTGGTACAGCCTTCATCCCAAACACTTGGGAGGCAGAGCAGGAGGATCTCTGTGAGTCAAGCCAGCCTGGTCCACCGAGCAAGCAAAAAAAAAACCAGAAACAAAACCAAAAAAGAATTATTCCTTAAAAAAAAAACTTGAAGGGCCTGAAGAGATGGCCTGTGGTTAAGAGTGCCGACTGGTCTTGCGATGACCAGGGTTCGATCCCCCAGCACCCACATGGTGGTGAAGAACCATCTTTAACTCCAGTTCCAGGGAATCCGACACCCTCTTCGACCTCCGTGGCACTGCACAACACAATGCATGAACTACATGCAGACAGGACCTTCATACACATTACAATAATAAAATTAAAAAAAAAAAAAAAGAAACTTGAAGCTGGGTGTGGTGGCCCACGCCTTTACTTTCTTAGCCACTTGGAAGCAGAGCCGTGAATCTCTGTGAGTCAAGGCCAACCGGTCTACAGAAGGGAGTTCCAGGCCAGCTGGGAGCCCCTGTTTCGAAAAGACAAAAAAAAAAAAAAAAAAAAGAAACTTGATTATGTATATGTGCATGAAAAAAAAATATATATATTTTATGCCAGGCACATGAGGGGAGTTCGAAGAAAAGCTTTCTGGAGTGGCTTCTCTCCTTCTACCTGTACATGGGCTCCGGGGATTAAACTCAGGTTATTAGACTTGTGTGGTAAGCACTTTACCTGCTGCTTCTCCTTTTTCTTATTTATTTATTTATTTATTTATTTATTTTTTAATTTTATTTATTTTTTTTCTGTATGTGTATGAATGTACTGTCTGCATGTAGGTCTGTGCACCCGTTTTATTTATTTACTTATTTATGTATTTATTTATTTATTTATTTATTTTTGAGGCAGGGTCTCCTTGCAGCCCCAGTTGGTCTAGAACTTGCCACCAGGGTGGCCTCTATCTCTGTTCTTTGATTGATGTGATTATCCTTTATATTTTTAAAATTGCATTATTTTATTTAATTAATTTATTTTTGGTCTTTCTGGGACTGGGTCTCCCTGTAGCCCCAGCTGTTCTGGGACTGGCAATGTAGACCAGGCTGGCAGAGAGCCACCTGCCTCTACCTCCCAAGTGTTGGGATTACAGATGTGTGCCACCAAGCCTGGTATATTTTTCTATTTTTGAGATGTAGTATGGCTATGTTTTTCAGGCTTGCTTTGAACCTGTGGGTGCAAGCAATCCTCTTATCTAGTCTTCAGATTATCTGGGGTGACTGGCATGAGCTAAGTATAACCTGCCTAGTCTCCTCTCTTGCCAGTACTAGGGATTGAATATAGTATTTCCAGCATGTTAGATAGTGTTCCACCACTGAGCTACATTCTGGCTTCTTCTAAGTTACCTAGGCTGGCCTTAAATTTTTGATCATCTGCCTCAGCCTCCGAATGAATGGGATTAGATCATCCACTATTTCTAGCTTGTTTTTTTTCTTTTTTTTCTTTTTTAAAAGACAGTGTCTTAACCTGCAAAGCTGGCCTAGAACTCAACATATAGCCCAAGCTCAAACTCCGGGTAATTCTTTCTCAGGTACCAAAGTTCTAGTATTATAGGTGTAAGCAAATATCGCTAGCCAGCACAGGTTTTCAGTAAGAGCAATAAACTTATTTAAAAATTTTTTCTTAAATTTTAGAAGCATATAAAACAATTTGTTTTCCTATATAACTAGTGAATATAAATTGATATTTTATAGAAATGTGCTAATTAAAATAATTAAAATTTGAAACATTTCTAACTTTTGACCTAGTGATTCTTTTTTTTTTTTTTGGTCTTTTCGAGACAGGGTCTCCCTGTAGTCCCAGCTGTCCTGGAACTCACTCTGTAGACCAGGCTGGCCTTGAACTCACAAATATCTGCCTGCCTCTGCCTCCCAAGTGCTAGGATTAAAGGCGTGCGCCACCACGCCCAGTAAAAAAAAATGACCTAGCTATTCTAGGAAATTATCCTAAATATATGCTTGTTCAATTGAGTAGAGCTACACAAATAAGTACTACTTATAATGTTCATCAATACAAGTTCTGCCATTGTATTAGTTATTAGAGGCATATATCCTAAGGTTAAAAAACAGTCAACTTGCAAATAATAGGACTATTATCAGTATATTTTTGCTAAAAGAATTATGCTATTAAGAACGAATTTACAGAAGGGCAAGAAATTGCATGTGTCTTCTGCCTACCTCTCTAGCCTGGTTTACATAGCGAGTTCCAGGACTGCACAGTGAGACCCTGTCTCAGAAAACAAAACAAACACCACCACAAAACCAAAGAATCAGGGATTAGAGCCAAATATAGGGGCACATGCCTATAATCATATCATTTGGGAGGCAGAAGCTGGAGGATTAGGAGCTGATCGCCAGTATCTGTTAAGATAGTGAATCTGAAATCAGCCTGGATTATAAAAGACCCTATCTCCACAATTTTAAAAAAATTAAATATTTAAGTCGGGCGTGGTGGCGCACGCCTTTAATCCTAGCACTTGGGAGGCAGAGGCAGGCAGATCTTTGTGAGTTCAAGGCCAGCCTGGTCTATAAAGTGAGTTCCAGGACAGCTGGAGCTACAGGGAAACCCTGTCTTGAAAAAATTAAAAAAAAAAAAAAAAAAAAAAGACCTTTCTGTACTAGTATAGTTCAACATGAAAATCCTGGGCTGGTAAGATGGGCTACATGGTAAGAGTATTTGTAGCATAATCTATGTAAAGCCAAGTGTGTTGGTATGTTATCTGTTAACCCCAGGGCTGTGGGAGGAAGGTAGAGGGTAGAGACAGAAGGACTGCTACAGCTTGCTGGACCCTGCCTAGCTTTAGGTTCAGTGTGAGAGTCCACCCCAAGGGAATAAGGCAGAGTGATACAGCAGGATGCCTAATGTCCTCTGATTTTTGAGAACATGCATGGTGCATACACCTGCATATGCATGTGGGCCTTTACTACACATAGATCTTGTAAATCTTTTTTTTTAATTTTTTTTATTTTCATATGTGTATGAATGTACTGTCTGCATGCAGGTTTGTGCACCCGTGTCGTGCAATGCCGTAGAGGTCAGAAGAAGGTATCAGATTCCCCTGGAACTGGAGTTACAGACGGTTCTCAGCCGCCATGTGGGTGCTGGGGATCAAACCCGGGTCCTCTGCAAGAGCAGTCGGTGCTCTCAACCTCCAGGCCATCTCTCCAGCCCCAGATCTTGCAAATCTTAATATGGGGAGAGAACTCAGAAATGCATAGTTGAAGGAGACTGACTTAACATCAGTTTAACTTTGAAGGAAAATGCTTTTTTCCGTAAGATTTGTTTTTATGCTGGGCATGGTGGCGCATTGGGCATGGTGGTGCATGCCTTTAATCCCAGCACTTGGGAGGCAGGGGCAGGCAGATCTCTGAGTTCAAGGCCAGCCTGGTCTATAGAGTGAGTTCCAGGCCAGCTGGGGCTACACGGAGACCCTGTCCCCCCAAAAATACAAAAAAATAAAAATAAATAAAAGAGATTTGTTTTTATGTTGTGTATAAGTATTTTGCCTATGTGCATGCATGTGTATCATGTGTAAGTACCTTTAACCAGTGAGTCATCTCCCCAGCCCACAAATGTCATTTCAAAATAAAACTTAAAAAAAAGATTATTTTGGGGGGCTGGGGAAGATGGCTTAGTAAAGAACATTGGCTACTCTTCCAGAGGACCTGGGTTCCTCTAGCACCCACATGGTGGTTAACAACTATCTGTAACTCCTGATCGAGAGATCCAACATCTTCTGCTGGCTTCTGCAGGCTTTACACAACTGTGGGTATACTTACATACATGCAGGGAAAACACTCATACTCATAAAATACATATAAGTTTAAAAAAATTAGTTGGGCGTAGTAGTGCACGTCTTTAATTCTAGCACTCGGGAGGCAGAGGCACGCAGATCTCCATGAGTTTAAGACCAGCCTAGACTACATAGGGAGTTCCAGGCCACCAGGGACTACAAGGAGACCCTATCTCAAAAAGACAAAAAAAAAATAAAAAAAATTCATGCATGGATATGTGTGATGTGTATGGGAGTACATGGGCCATGGTACATCTGTGGAGATCAGAAGATAACTCATGGGAACTGAGTTTGTCTGTCCATCATGTAGAGCTCAGGAATCAAAATCAGGTTGCCAGGCCTGGAAGCAAATGTCTTTACCCACCGATTTATCTCATGGCCCTACTTAGTTTTTCTTTTCTGTTTTTTTCTTTTCTCTTCTCTTCTCTTTTCTCTTTTCTTTTCTTTCTTTTCTTTTCTTCCCTCCCTTCCTTTCCCTCCCTCCCTCCCTTCTTTCTTTCCCTTCCTTTTCCTTCCTTCCTTCCTTCCTTCCTTCCTTCCTTCCTTCCTTCCTTCCTTCCTTCCTNCATTACATGTGAGTACTTTTCCTCTCCATTTCTGGGGTACTTTTGGTTTATAAAATGATTCTATTCTATTTTGAAGTATGCTTTTTGTTTCCTTCCTTCCTTCCTTCCTTTTCCTTCCTTCCTTCCTTCCTTCCTTCCTTCCTTCCTTCCTTCCTTCCTTCCTTCCTTCCTTCCTTCCTTCCTTCCTTCCTTCCTTCCTTTCATATGTGTATGAGTGTACTGTCTGCATGTAGGTTGGTGCACCCTGTTGTGCAATGCCGCAGAGGTCAGAAGACGGTGTCGGGGATTCCCCTGGAACTGGAGTTAAAGACGGTTTTTAGCCGCCAAGTGGGTGCTGGGAATCGAACCTGGGTCCTCTGCAAGAGCAGTCGGTGCTCTTAACCATCGAGTCATCTCTCCAGCCCCTCTCTTTCTTCCTTTCTTCTTTTTTTTTTTTTTCCAGACAAGGTCTCTCCATATCACTAGCCAGCCTGGAACTTGCTATGTAGACCAGGCTGACCTTTGAATTCAGTAGGCCTCTGCCTCCTGAGGATTTTAGTTTTTCTTTTCTTTTTTTTTTTTGAGATTTTAGTTTTTCTAAAGAGAAAAAAGTGAGTGGAGGTGGAAAGAACAAGAGAGGAGGTTGGAAGAAGTCAACTAAAGGCTAGTCCATTCGGTGACCTCAGCACCTTATGAATTTATTGTACTACTGCCATGTTATGATCATTAAGCTGTGTACTCTAACAAACAGAACGTTTGTAGAGAAATAATTCATCATTTCACTATGATGTGCCTATAGGGTACTATGATTCCTTGCTTTCCAGTGCACACTGGAATTTCTATGGCAAAACCAGTAAACTTTTAAGTTTTCTTCTAATGCTCACATGCTCATGTATTCCACAAATTTAAATACCTATTTAAAATAACAACACTAAACATTACCTACCCGTTGTCCAGAAGAAAAAGAATGAGAACAACTAACTTCCCCAACTAAATGAAGAAGAATGTAGGTCAGGTAATAAGCCTGTTAGGAGGAATGGAGAAAATTAATACCTATGAAAATCTAGCATAAATGTCATTCCAGTTTGCTTATTAGGTAAAGTTTCCCAGGGAAGATAAAGGGTTTAATTTAGTTGTAAGGAAGGAAAAGCCATGCATTTACACCAGGCTTTCTGAATTCTAAATCAAGTGGTTTCTTTTTACCATGTCACAAGTACCCTAGTACAAGGCTACAAAACAAAACAAAACAAAACAAAAAAAGAAACGAAGAAACAAACAAAAAAACCCCACAGAAAAAAACCTTTCAGCATTAAAATTACTAAAAAACTATCCTTTTACCTCAATTTTGCTGAAGAATTTCATGACAGAAGGAAAAAAAAATCATTCACTTTCTGCTCCTATGTATGCTTTAGCTCTAGCCCTAGATACCTGCTTTTCAAGTTCTAAATGAAGACTGTCATCAATAGTTCCATTTGGTTCTTCAGCCCTTTTCTTCAAGACCATTTTCTTCAACAAATCAGAGGGCTTCATTTGTACAAGATAACGATGTAGGACTGATACCTGTCAGAAGAAAAAGGGTGTCAATACTAAGGAACTCAGTTGTTCTTTCTTGGGCTAACTTCCCCCAGTGTGTCCACTGTTCATTCTGCCCCTTTACCTTTCTTTATAGTTCTAAGACACCTATTTCCTCTTTAGTTCAAAGTTCTCAATAGCTTAAGAAAGGATTTTAAATTAAAGATTTAACTCAGGAGAAATGCTTAGGAAGAAACCCAATAAAATTATAACAGACATCACAGGGAATGATTTTTCTGTGAGATTATTTGAAAAGTCAACAAAGTTGAATTTTCCTGTACAAAGAAGTCAGTGAATTTTAAAAATAAGCACTATTTAAAAATAAGCCACTATAGTGCCTCATGCTTGTAATCCAGAAACTTGAGGGGCTGGGGCAGGAGGATCATGGGAGTTTGAGGCCAACTGGGGTTACACAGTGAGTTCCAAGTCTGGCTTATATCAAGTAGTGAGTCTGAGGGTCGATTATTCATGTAGTTGTCTTTTTTTTTTTAAATGGATAAAAAATGAAAGTAGGCAAATGGCAGAAATCCTATCCTGGATTTCTTGGTGCTCCTAAATATCAATGAAAGGATCAAGAGCTTCTTGTTAATGACCCATATATCTGGAATCAAATCCACTTCAACCAAAGAAGAAATGAGCTGTTGCATCAATCTTTTGTACACACCTCTAATACTGTTCTTTTTTTTTTTGGTCTTTTCGAGACAGGGTCTCCCTGTATCCCCAGCTGTCCTGGAACTCAACTCTGTAGACCAGGCTGGCCTTGAACTCACAAAGATCCGCCTGCCTCTGCCTCCCAGTGCTAGGATTAAAGGCGTGCTCCACCACGCCCGCCAGCTTAATACTGTTCTTATACACAATGTTTTGTATATTTTGTTTCGACCTCTGGATTATGTCTTCCAGGACAAAGTTTCTAATCTGCCTCATTTTAAATTTATTCCTAGAACCCAATAGAGCACCTTGTAGTGAACTGCAATTCAAACAAGAACAATACAGGGATAGCCAGACCATTTTTTGTGGTGAAGTTTCAAATTCACCTAAGAGTACTATTACTGCTCTAAATGTTTGCACAAAGTCTTCAGACATTCTCAGAGTGGAAGTTCTTACACTTAGCACATCCATTACTGGATAAGTACTGGAGGCAAACCATATTAGATTGTAGAGTCTAAAAGGACCATTTATAATATTAAAACAGGTACAAAATACAATAAATATTTAACAGCCCTGCAAGGTCTAATCTTGATGAACTGAACAAATTCATAATGTCACAGGTATACTATGATTTCCCTAATAGTTTATTTACATATTAATTTATGTCTATAATATTCTGTATAGTAAAGGCTATAATACCATCTCCATTTTACAGATGAAGAAACTGGACCTTGTTAATAAGTACAATGCAAAAAATCCCATGAATAGAATCCATGCCTGAAAGATAAGATTTAACTAGGACTTCTGAGTTAGGATGTATCCATTTTTCCAACATTTCACTAAACTCTCTCATTTATATGAAACAAAAATGTATCTAACCTGCAAATTATTGGCATTAGGGACATCTTCATGTTTCTCATCCAAAAGCTTTGAAATAATCACTAGACTGAGGCACTGTCTCAGCTGCCTGGAATTAGAAATTAAAAGGCATTTACAATGTATTTTAAACAATGCTATTTGAGAAGCAAATGAGGCAAAAGGAGTCTTAACAGTTTTTCAAGTTTGCTATATAAGAAAATATCAACTATTAAAAGAACATTAAATGTTCATGTAAAATATATCCATATAGCTGGACATGGTAGTGCACGCTTTAAACCGAGCACTGGGGATGCAGAGGCAGGAGGATCTCTAAGTGAGTTTTAGGCCAGGTGAGACTACAAGGAGACCCTGTCTTTAAAAAAAAAAAAAAAAAGCCGGTGTGGTGGTGCACACCTATGATCCCAGTACTACGGAGGCAGAGGCAGGTGGATCTTTGTGAGTTCAAGGCCAGCCTGGTCTAGACAGGAAGATCCAGGCCAGCTGAGGCTATAGGGAAACCCTGTCTCACAAAGACAAAAAAACAAAAACAAAAACAATTCTAGGCTGGGACGTAGTTCAGTTGGTATGGTACATGCCTGTTATCCTAGTACTCAGGAGGTAGAGGCAGGAAGCTCGTAGTTCAAGGCCATCCTCCACTACATGGTAAATTCTAGCCTCAGCTACATGAGAACTTGTCTCAAGAAACAAATTGCTTATAGCACAGTGATTTTGCTAATTTGTTTATAGAAAATCATCCTACTTTATTGGTAGAATAAATAATCTTATTAAAGAAAAACAAAGTTAATTCATTTTATCTATACTGACATCTGATAAACTAAAAATAAAAATCCACAATTGTGTTCTGATTAAGTAACATAATCAGGATATCAATTCCTTTTCCTTCAACAGAATATAAAAGGATGAATAGAAATAAAAACTCCAAATTGGATGTGGTGGCACAGGCCTGTCAACTTCACACTCAGAAGGCTGAGGCAGTAGTTATTCCTCCAGCCTGAGCAACATTGTAAGACTTTGTCTCTCAAGAACCCCAAAACATCAAATTCATGTAAGCACTATACACTATGAAACTTAGGGGCTGGAGAGATGGCTCAGCGGTTAAGAGCACCGACTGCTCTTGCAGAGGACCTGGGTTCGATTCCCAGTACCCACATGGCGGCTAAGAACCATCTTTAACTCCAGTTCCAGGGGAATCCGACGTCCTCTTCTGACCTCCTCGGCATTGCACCACACGGGTGCATCAACCTACATGCAGACAGTACACTCATACACATAAAAAACAAAACAAAACAACAACAAAAAAACCTTCTTAATGCTTATCTTTTTTTTTTTCAATACCTTCCACGTGATGTCCAGTTAGGGACTAGCTGAACCAACCACAGAAGGTTGTGTGGATGACTGGAGAGTTCATTTATGCCCAGACAGAGTTCATGTACCTGAAAAAGAGAACAAGTGCAGAATGAAATCTGCATACCTTCTTGCCTTGTTGGAAGCACTAATAAAATACATACTCATTTTTTAAAAACATCCAGAGCTTATAACCTATTTAAACACACGTAATACAGATACAACTATCATAAGTTCATTTCTTTTTCATGTCCTGTTGTATATTATCTCTATACTTGGTAGTCTTTCTTAGAAGAAAACATAGAAATTCCAAATTTGTACAATGAGGCACAAGTTCTTGTATATTCCAGAGACCTTAAAATGCTTCCTTGCACTTTAGGATCCTACCACAGTACTTTTTCTTCTGGTCATGAGGATGGAATCTACAGCCTAATGCATGCTAGGTGTGCTGGATAGCTTTAGTGTCAAGAAACACCTCAACTGGGGAATTGGCTCCATTGGATTGGCCTGTGGCCACATCTGTGGAGTACTGTCTTGATTATCAAACAGTGTGGGAGGGCCCAGCCCACAATGAGTGGTGCCACTCTGGGCAGGTTGTTGTGTACCGTATAAGAAGGCGGGCTGGGCATGGGCCAGGGGAGCTAGCCAGTAAACAGCATTCCTCCATGGCCTGTGCTTCAGCTCCTGCCTCCAGGTTCCTGCCCTGAGTACCTGCCTTGTGCTCCCTGAGTGATGAACTGTGACCCAGGAGATGTGAGCTGAATAAATCCTTTCCTCCCCAAGTTGGTGTCAGTCAGAGTGTTTTGTCACAGCAATGGAAGACAAATTAGAACACTAGGCAAGTGCTCTGTTCTAAACTATGCTTTAGCTATCTACTCTGGTATTATTAAAAGCCTGACATAATCTGGTGAGTATGGGGTGTGATTGATAGGATGAGGACTGAATATGTTCTGATAATTTCTGGAGCTTGGAGACAATTACTCATGGGTTTATTACAATCCTCCCTGCTTCTATGGATGCTTTAAATTTTACACCAAAATAAATAAATTACACCCAAAATGGTTAAAAAGTATAATTAATTAAAAAGGCCTACCTGGGTGTGGTAGTGCACGCCTTTAATCCTAGCACTTCGGTGGCAGAGGCAGGTGGATCTCTGTGAGTTCAAGGCCTGCCTGGTCTACAGAGCAAGCTCCAGGCCACCTGGGATTAAAGGGAGACCATGACTAGAAAAGAAAAAAAACAAAAAACAAAAAACGAAGGGCCTAATAAGATGATCCACGGTCATCCTCTGTACTGCTATAAATCTCTGGCTGTCAGTATGACTATCATGTCATTTTAGAAGCCTCAGGTGAGGAGCATCATACATCCCTGCTTTGCTGTTCTTCCACCTAGGACCTGCTTTATTTTAATTTGTAAGACTTAATTATAATCTGACATGTTATTATAATATACAGTCCCATAAGGACAAAGGTACTGAATCACTATAAATGCTTAGACCACAATAAATCTCCAATAAAATGTTTAATAAAGAGCTACTTTTAGAAAAGATTCAGTTATCTGCCGGGCGTGGTGGCACACACCTTTAATCCTAGCACTGGGGGATCTTTGTGAGTTCAAGGCCAGCCTGGTCTATAGAGTGAGTTCTAGGACAGCTGGGGCTACAGGGAGACTCTGTCTCGAAAAAAAAAAAAAAAAAAAAAAAAAAAAAAAAAAAAAAAAAAAAAGATTCAGTTATCATTAATTTAAATAACACAGTTCTAACAACACAGTGCTTCCCTCAGTTCCTTTTCATATGTAAAAGATTTTAACTATACTTATAATATTTGAGTCCTGGATGCATATGAAATTCAAACTGTGATGCTTGGAATTAATTATGTAGAACAGTCTAGTCTTGAAAAACCCAACACCTGGGGGTGGAAAGATTGCTCAGTAGTTAAGCACCTGTGTTACTCTTGTAACAGATGACTGGTGTTCAGTTCCCAGCACTCACATAACAGCTAACAACATCTGTAACTCCAGCTGCAGGGGTTTCAACACCCTCTTCTGGCTCCTTGGGAATACATAGATGCATTCAGGCAACACACAAACACACACACACACACACACACTGTAAATAAAACATACCCAACACCCAAGGGTTTTTTTTATTTGTTTGTTTGTTTCTAGACAGGGTCTTATGTAGTCAAGGATAACCTTGACTACAGATCTTCCTGTCTTTACCTAAGTGCTGGGATTACAGACACATACCACCACCTTTGGATACCATACTTAAATTTTAAGAAAGATTACCTTTGTGTTCCAATCTCTGATGTTTTTCATGAGGTTTATGAGGAGGCTTTGAAAGTCTACTAAAGGAATCTGTTTCAGCTCTTTTTCCAAACTCATTTTAAATAACATTAAAATCAGCAGCATTATTTCCCGATCTTGGTATCCTTCTGGATATATAGATGTACACAAGCCTAGAAACTGACAGAGATGTACAGACAAAAAAAAATGAATACTTTATTTTGAGAGGATTTTTTTTTGGGGGGTGTCTTTTCTAGGCAGGGTCTCCCTTTAGTCCCAGCTGGCCTGGAGCTCACTCTGTAGACCAAGCTGGCCTTGAACTCACAGAGATCAACCTGCCTCTGCCTCCTGCGTGTTGAGATTAAAGGCATGAGCGACCACGCCCAGCTATTTTGAGAGTTATAATTTAACTTGAAATTTTACAAAAAAGAACCATACAGATAAGGAGGAGATAACTAGAAAGGCCAAAGATACTAACACTAGAATGAGATAATGCTTTCTTCTCCATTTTCAAAATGATTATTATTGATCTGATTTAGCAAATAAGATTTCTTTCTTTTCTTTCCTTTTTTGAGTCAAGAGTCTTTGTTGTAGCTCCAGCTGGCCTGGAACTTGATATGTATACCAGGCTGGCCTTGATCTCACAGAGATCCACCCGCCTCTGCCTCCTGAATGCTGGGATTAAAGATGTGCGCATTATGTCTGGTTGTTAGCTATTAACTCATGATCTCTAAATTACATTGTAACACTTTTTTTTTTCCTTCACTTATAATTCTAAAAAAATTACTGGTTTCAAAATTATTTTCATGGAGAAAACTGACAAAGTTTCCTTTTACTCCTAATATTAAAACAAAAATGCAGAAAAATCCATGCTTAACACAATACTATTGCTAAGAAATTTCACCTGATGAGAAACCAGTGGAGTTTTTAAACCATTAACCACAAAAGTGGTTCTGGCTCTTTGCTAAAGACACACAGACAAGTTTTTTTCCTACCTTAACCACGTTTAAAATGTTGGTTTCAGGAAGAGTTGAAAAAACTGGATTATAAGATGAGTCATCTTCACTTCCTTTTCCCCCCAGTGTTTTCTGTGTTTCAGAACTATTGAAAAGTGAATAAAGCATGTGTTTAAGAACCACTAATAAAGTATGAAATTAGTCATAACAATCACTGACTGTAAGAAATAATCCAGCCAGGCGTAGTGGCGCATGCCTTTAATCCTAGTACTCCAGAGGCAGAGGCAGGTGGATCTCTGTGAGTTCAAGGCCAGCCTGGTCTACAGAGCAAGTTCCAGGACAGCTGGGACTACAGGGAGACCCTGTCTCAAAAAGAAAAAAAAAAAATCCAAAACTACTTTCATAGAACTTGTTTTTTTCTTTTTGAGACAGGATATCACTACATTGCCCCACCTGGCCTGGAACTCCCTATGTAGACCAGGCTGGCCTTGAACTCACAGAGATCCACCTGATTCTGCCTCATAAGTGCTGAGATTAAAGGCGTGTTCTATCACGCCTGGCAAAACTTTCTTTAGAGCCAGGCTTGGTGGCCCACCCATTTAATCCTAGCACTTGGGAGGCAGAGGCAGGCCAATCTCTGTGAATTCAAGGCCAGCCTGGTCTACATAACGAGTTCCAGGAGAGCCAGAGTTATAGGGGGACCCTGTCTCAAAAAGATGAAAAAACAAAAACAAAAAAATCCCAACTTTCTTAAAAAAAAAAAAAAATCCTGAGCGCATGTTCCCGGCCACCTGGTCGTCATGGAAGAAGTTTTGGCGGAAGAGCTGGATGATGAGGAGCAGCTGGTGAAAGGGCATCACAAGGAGAAGGAGCTGCAAGCCAAAATTCAGGGAATGAAGAATGCTGTTCCCAAGAATGACAAAAAGAGGAGGAGGCAACTCACTGACGATGTTGCTAAATTGGAAAAAGAAATGAAGCAGAAACACAAAGAAGAGCTGGAGCAGTTGAGGCTGACTTCCAAGGAGAATAAGATAGATTCTGTTGCTGTTAACACTTCAAACTTGGTACTTGAGAATCAACCACCTCGGATTTCAAAAGCACAAAAGAGATGGGGGGAAAAAAGCTGCATTGGAAAAGGAGCGGGAAGAAAGGATAGCTGAAGTTGAAACTGAGAACTTATCTGGAGCCAGACATCTAGAAGATGAAAAACTTGCTCAAATATTGGCGGCCAGAGAATTGGAAATTAAACAATTCAATCTGATGGTCATTGTATGTACTGTGCCCTTGAGGATCAGCTGAGAGGGCAGGACTGTGCTCTGACAGTGACTGCCCTATGAAAGCAGATGGCTGACTACATGCAGAGCCACGCAGAAGACTTCCTGCCCTTCTTAACAAACCCCAATACAGGAGATGCATATACTCTGGAAGAGTTTGGAAGGTACTGTGAGGATACTGTGAACACAGCCGCATGGGGAGGTCAGCTGGAGCTAAGAGCTCTTTCTCACATTTTACAAACACCAATAGAGATACTACAGGCAGATTCTCCACATATTATAGTTGGTGAAGAGTATTCAAAAAATCCATTAGGGAGATCTCCCGAGAGCAGCTCAGGCAAGCGCAGGTGCCAGGGCGCGGGCTAAAGAGCCGCCCCCCGCCCCCAACTGAGATTACGAAGGCATCTGAAGGAGGCAAGCAAAGCAAGCCTTCAACACAGTGAAGAGGCATTTAGGACCTACATTGGAATACAGGCAAGGAGAAGCACATATGCCAGGAACACGAAGAAGAGACAACACAGGAAAGGGGCAGGATAATCCCACATCAAGCTCTACCAACCCTATGGAAGATTCCTACAGTGGGATCCCCATGGGGATGGCCCAGGACACAGGATTCAGAACACAATTGGTGAACTATATTTAAGAGAACTACATACATTCATAAAGAGCAAAACAAGAGAATCGACAATCAATACAATCCATGATGAAAGGGGAAATATACAACAAGACAAGGAAAAGATCCAGAAAAATCATACGGGAATAACTTCAAAAACAATTTCAAGTTTGAAAAACCTAGGAGAGGATGAAATCTAAGAAATCCTGGGAATTCACCACAGTTAAATCTCCAAGAAGATCGTAGCAGCTTAAACAGACCCATTAAGTATATGAAGAAATTGAAGATGTAATAAGAAATTTCCAACTAAAAGCCCAGGCCGAGATGGTTTCATGGCAGAATTCTAAAAAATTTCAAAAGAGATTCACCATTATTACTCAAATTGTTTAAAGAAGTAATATCAGAGGGAATTCTCCAAATTCCTTTATGTGAGGCACAAGCATCACTCTAATACCAAAACCAGGCAAATGATAACACCAAAAAAGGAGACTAAGACCCATCTCCAATTAATCGAACACAGATGCCCAAAATTGTAAACAGGATACTGGCAAATTGGAATAAAAACCCACATCAAGAAGATCATCCATCATGACCAAGTTGGATTCATACTAGAGATGCAGGGAGGTTCAAACAATGAAAATCATTGCAAAATCAAGCTATAATGGACTGAAGAACAAAGACCACACATCAATCTCGAATCAAACATGGGGAAAAGCGTTTGACAAAATCCAACACCAACCTTCATGCTTAAAGTCTAGAGAGGATACTTGGACTTGGAGGGATCATTCCTCAATGTAATAAGCCATATACAGGAAACCCAAAGCCAAATTCATCCTAACAGGGAAATGAAGAAATCCCTTTAAAGGTAGGAAACAGCAAGGGCTGCCACTCTCTCACCACACTCTCTTAATATAGTGCTTGAAGCTTCTTGCTAGAGCAATAAGACAAGAAAAGGAATATTAAGTCAGCACTTAATTGGAAAGAAGAGTCAGAGCTATCCCTATTTTGCTGATGATATGCAATTGTTTACTTAAGGGATGCTGTCATAAAACTTTCCAGCAGAAAACTCCTAGAAAGCTATTATGATCATTTTTCAGCAAAGTGGCTCGGAAAATCAAAATTAACCTTATAAAAAAAATCAGAATGGCTTTCTTTACACCAAAACAGCAACTGGAAGAAAGAAGTTCAGAGACCTTCCCACTCACAATAGCCAAAAAAATTAAAAATACTCTAGGGAAAACCTAACAAAGACATCCAGGGATCTCTAAACAAAAAATTTTAACCTTTAAAGAAGAATATTAAAGATAGAAAACATCAGAAGATGGAAAAAACTCCGATGCTATGATTTGGGAAGAATTAACAATTGTAAAAATGTCATTTTTAACCGAAACTCTTGTAAAATTTAACGTCAATGCGAAATCAGAATCCCCAAGAGTTTTCTTAACAGCTTGGAAAAAAAAAGTACTTAAATTCATTGGAAAAACAAAGATGACTGAAAATAGCAAAACAACCCTGAGCGAAAAATCATACGTCAGCTTCTACCGGGTGGGGAGTGCGGGGTCGGGGGGTGGAGTGTCTCCTAATAGCCAGAGACTTAAACTATACTACAGGGACTATATCATAGTAAAGAATCAGTCTGGTACTAGTAGGCATAAAAACAGACCGTGTTGTGCCAAGTGGAGAGAGTAAAACTGAAGAATCATAAAATCTGAGACATACAGTTTGAGGTGACCATTTTGATATTTGACAGGTGGGCAAGGAAGCCACAGATAGGGAGAAGAAGGACAAACAGTCTTTCAGGCAAGTGTTGGTTGGTTGGCTAAACATGGTCCACACATTTTAGAATAAGGAGGGATGAATGAATTAAACCCTTAACCTCTTCGCCCTGTGACAAAAGTGAACTCAGATGGATCAAGCCTCAACGTTGAACCAAACCTCTGAAGGCAATAGAAAGAAAAGTTGGCAGCAGACTACCAAGACATGGCATAGGAAGACTTCCTAAATCAGACAAAAGCTGCCCCAAGAATTAGATCAAACGAATTGACAAGTGGACCTCATTAAGACTCAAAAGCTTCTGTAACATCCAGAAGCAAAAAAAAGACAAGAGGAAGTGAAAAGAAATCCACAGAGTGGGAGGAATACATTTACCGCGATACATCTGACAAAGCATTGATTTCCAGCAATATATAAACTACTCAGAAGCAAAGTATGAAAAGAAACAAATGACCCACTCAATAGATGGAGAGCAATAGAGCTGAACGAGAACTTCACAAGTGAGGTAATTAGAGATGTCGAGAAACATCCTTAAGAGGAATTCTTCTTTTGCACTCAATCATGATAAGCGTAGAATGGCAAATCAAAGAACCATGTTTAAGGAATTATCATGCCTTTACTCCGAATACTAAACTGGCTAGGATCAAAAACAAAATGCATAGCCAAGTGCTGGAGAGGTGTGGTGGAGGAAAAGGGAACACTCATCGCACTGCTGGTGGGAATGTAAGACTCCTACAGCCGATGTGGAAGGCAGTGTGGAGAACCCTTGGAAGACTTGGAATGAACTTGCCACCCAACCCAGCCATACCACTCCTGGGCATGTACCCTCAAGACTCACCCCACCGCAGAGATACATGCACGGCCATGTTTATTTCAGCTCTCTTCACAATAGCAAGGAGCTGGAACCATCACAAATGCCCCTCAACTGATGAGTGGATAGAGAAAATGTGGTACATCTACACAATGGAGTTCTATGCAGCAGTAAAGAAAGACGACATCATGAGCTTTGCAGGAAAATGGCTGGAGCTAGAGGACATCATGCTGAGTAAGTAACACAGTCCCAGAAAAACAAACGATGAATGGTATCCCTCATCTGTGGATGCTAGTGCCAATTACCTAATTGTATTTCTTGTGTATGGCCCCCTGAGCTTTTGTCCAAAGCAGTTGGGAGTGATGCATATTGGAAACAACACCACCACTACCAACAACAGAAAGGACTGAATTGAAGAACTGACTGAAACAGTGAACTTCTGCTCAAAACAGTCAACTTCCTCATGGAGAATATTGAGAAAGACTGAGAAAGAAATGAAAAGCATATTTGGCAGAATGCATGAGCTCTGGTGAGGTGGACGAATGGGGGGGGGCACGGGTCTAGATTTGTTAAAAAAATAAAAATAAATTTATGTGAAAAAAAAACCATTAGTACTTGTGTACATGAGACATGCATATGGCTTAGGAGAACATTATAATTCTGTTACATGGTTGGTGAACTCAGCTGCTGAAAATTGCAGCTAGTTTATAAAATGTTTCACAATTGTTTTGTACTGTGTGCTAATCTGCGTAGTCTTACCAAATGCTAGATTGTTCTGAATGCTACTGAAACACACAACGACCTTAAGTCAGTTCTATGAATAAGCTTACTAGCAGGCTGTTTAGAAATACATCAGGGATGAGCTTTACGCCGTAGCCTCTTAGTGGTATTTTTAGAACTTATAAGTCCCTTTTGGAGAATAGCCTGCATAGATGAAGATATTGCCCAATTCACTGGCTATTTTGTTTATGTAATATTCTGGACATTCTGTTTTGGAATAAAAATTGTCTTCAATTTTAGCTCCATAACTTAGACCTCCCAAGGCAATCACTGAGTAATTTTTCTTAAAGTGCAATGACTCAGTTTCTTTGTCATTGCAATAGTGTAGTATGATGATAACAAATTTAATTAATGCTTATAAACTGAACATGACTACAGTAACTTTGGAATTATTGGGTTAAGTTGGGTGAAGCTATTTACATAGCATATTAGAGTACAGCTAAGAAGCTTCTGTAGGTGAAATTTCTTAAATTACTTACCCAGATGAGAATCAAGTTCAAAGAATTGAGACAGAATCATCGGTAGATGGTTAATTGTGTCATAGGTAAAGTGTGTCAGTTTTAAACCTTTTGCAAATTAGGAATTTACCAGTGGACTACCATCTGTAATTCCTATGTTAGTTACCTCTGTTTTTTCAATATCAGACTGGAGTTACTCTCCCACCCTGGTTCTCTTCACAGCTGTGAGTTTTTACATTTTTCCAGTGTTTTTTTTCCAACACTACTTAGCTACTTTCTCTATTGCCTTTCTCACTGAGAAGCATCTCCTGGGCCTCACTGGTTACCCTAGGCAAGGTGGTGCTTTAGTAATACAACAGGGTGACAGCCCATTCTCTTCAAATTCTTCCACCTTTTCCAGTTTATCATAATAAGATTTCTCTGCTTTTGCTTTCTAGGATTCAAAGACAGCCTTAGCTACATGTTACTTTGTTATGTATCCTCACTTTTCTTCAATGCAGATGTTTATTATGTGCATAGGTAAAGTTGAAAACCACTGTGAGTGCTGTATGGTAAAACTAAATGTTTTCTGTGGAATGACTTATGTGACTCAGATTTCAGTATTCTTTAAAAGAGGATAGTACCTGTATACAAAGTATATCTGGTAATTTGTTCTATAAAAAATATGAAGGGATGGGAATGCTGGCTGTGGTAGAGGGCTTACCTAATATGCATGAGACTCTAGGTTCAGTTTCTAGTGCCAGAAATAAACAGCAGCAACAAAAAAATATTAAAATGAGGCCTTTTGGGGCTGGAGAGATAGCCTAGCGGTTTAGAGCAACCCAGGCTTGATCCCCAGCACCCATGTGGCGGCTGAGAACCGTCCGTAACTCCAATTCCAGGAGAACTCCAGTTCCAGGGGAATCCGACACCCTCTTCTGACCTCCGAGGCATTGCACAACATGGGTGCACAAACCTGCATGCAGACGGTACATTTATACACATACAGAAATAAATAAAAATTAAAAAAATAAAATAAAATGAGGCCTTTTTGATTTGATGTTTTTTCCCAAATGAGAAGTATAACTAGTAAGGTTGAGTATCAAGTTTATAACATTTGAATCTTTTGATCCATATGTACTGTTTGAGTAAATAATGCGATTATAATATTAAAGTAGAGACTGTCTCACATGCCCAGCAAGTAATAGGATGGCAAGCTGGTAAGAACTGTGGTTTGTGGAGTGAGTCAGCACTTGAGGTCACTTCAGGTCAACTGACCAAAACTCACTTTGCCTGCCAAACAGTATGTTCTGAAGGTTGCCTGTTTCATAATCTTTGATCTGGTTTTGGGAGGTGGGGTTTCTGAAATTTATAAAAGAATGAAATTGTAGAATAATACATGGTTTGAGTTCATTTTGAACAAATTCCATTTGTAATTAAAGTATTAGTCTAAAATAACTCATAAGTGTTTGGTGGTTTTGACAAGAATTGAAATGTTAATTTTGCATTTGTGGTTTTTGTATATATTTAATTTTAAAATGGCCAATATATTTATGAACAAAATGTATGGCCAACTTCTACCATTTTAGCTATAATTGGAAAGTCTTTAAAAAATTACAGATGTTAATTTTAAAACATGTGCAAATTAAGTTTGCTGTATAATAATGGTCTGATAGAAATTACATAAGTTTGTTTAGTCCTAACTTGGAAAAGTATATGTCAAAGTTCTGGAATATATGTTTAACCAAGAATTTGTCCACTTAAATATGTTTACAACTTGTATAAAGTACAAAAATAAAAGAATGTATGACTATAATGAGCAAGATAACCTTGCACATATTATCTGATGGTTTGACAAAAGAATGTTAAATAAAAAAAAAATTCTTAAAAAAAAAGATTTTCTTTTCTTATTTTTATGTATATCTATGTGAATAAATGCCATATGTGAGACCATATGCCTATGTGAATAAATGCCATATTGGAGGCCAGAAGAGGGAATATGATTGTGAGGAATTGGAGTTATAGGCAGTTGTAAGCTACCCAACATGGGTGTTAGGAATTGAACTTAGGACCTCTGAAAGGACAGTAAGTGCTTTTAGCTGCTGAATCATCATTCAAGCTCCTATGAAACTTTTCTGAGACAAAAACCATCCAAGACTTTACTGAGGCCTACGTAAGCCTCAAAATTAGAATTCTCTTGTCTCAGCTGCCTGAGTGGGTGAGTCTCCAGGTGCATGCTGCTCTGCCCAGCTTAACAACCTAAAACCTACATTAAAAAAAAAAAAAACCACAAAAACCTATTTTTATTTATATGTGTGTCTGTCTGTACACATGTATGTGGGGTATATGGAGGCCAGAAGAGGATGCTGGATACCCTTGAGTTAAGTGTTATAGAAAGTTGTGAATCACGATGTAGGTGCTGGAAACTGAATTCCCATTTCCCATCCTCCATAAGAGCAACAAGCTTAACTGGTGAGCCATCTTTCCACCCTCAAAATTGTGTTTTAATAAAAAAAAAAACAAAAAAAAAAAACAAGCCGGGTATGGTGGCGCATGCCTTTAATCCTAGCACTCGGGAGGCAGAGGCAGGCAGATCTTTGTGAGTTCAAGGCCTGCCTGGTCTACAGAGTGAGTTCCAGAACAGCTGGGGCTACAGGGAGACCCTGTCTTGAAAAGACAAAAAAAAAAAAAATTGTGTTTTATTAAGTAATAATTTACATATAATAAAAGGAATGTGTATCTATTTTTACTAATTGAAGTTCCTATATTATTATTATTATTATTATTATTAATTTTGGTCTTTTTGAGATAGTCTCCCTGCAGCCCCAACTGTCCCAGAACTCTGTATGTAGACCAGGGTGGCCTCAAACTCATGGAGATCCACCTGCCTCTGCCTCCCCAGTGCTGGGATTAAAGGCGTGTGCCACCATGCCCTGCTAAATTTCTATTACTGAAAACAAGAAATAGAACATTTTGCTTAAAGTTCTTTCATGCCAGATCCAAGTTAATTTGCTATTACCAACTGTAGTCAATACTACTAACAAGATCTCATTGTGTAGCCCACATAGGCCTCGACCTCCTTGTGATCTTCTTGCCACAGTCTCCAGAGTGCTGGGATTATAGCCACCACCATGCCTGGTTTATTAACATGATTTTTGACCTCAATGTATTAGTTTTCCATTGAACCTGTTACTTTCCTCAATGCTCTTGGTGTTAGGAAGTGGTTCTGACAATAAAGAAATTATGATAGTATGGAAAGATGGCTCAGCGGTTAAGAGCATGTACTGCTCTTACAGAAGACATGCATTTGATTTTCAACACCTACAATGAACGGGTGGCTCACAACTGCTTGCACTCCAGGTCTGGGGGAATCCAGTGCTCTGGCCTCTTCAAGAACTGCATTCATGTGCACATATCCATCCATACACATACACATACATACACACACACACACACTCATACACACACACAACAAAAACAAAAACATGTGATTGTTAAAGGCCCCATGAGTGGCCTAAAGAAATTGCCAAAGTAGGGGCTGGAGAGATGGCCTAGCGGTTAAGAGCACCGACTGCTCTTGCAGAGGACCTGGGTTCGATCCCCAGCACCCACATGGCAGCTAAGAACCGTCTGTAACTCCAGTTCCAGGAGAACTCCAGTTCCAAGGGAATTCGACACCCTCTTCTGACCTCCATGGCATTGCACGACATGGGTGCACAAACCTACATGCAGACAGTACATTCATACACATAAATAAATAAATAAAAAAAAAAAAAGAAAGAAATTGCCAAAGTAATATAAAGAATCAATTCTAGGGTTAAGGAGGATGGCTCACTGGGGAAGAGTGCCTGTTTTGCAAGTATGAGGTCCAGAGTTCAAATCCCCATTGCCCATATAAAACTTCAAGTGTGGATGTAATCCCAGCCCCAGCAGGTGGAGATAGAGAAAGAGACAGATGACTCCAAGAGCTTGCTGGCCAGCCAGTCTAACTGAAAGATAAGCTTCTGAGACTATCTCAAGGCAATAGGGCAGAGATCAATAGAGGGAAAACACCTAAAGTCCTGCTTTGGCCTCTACATGTGTACACATGGGGGAGTGGGCATCTGCACATTCATGTATGCATCGTATACAACACAACCCACACATAACCAATTATAAACATTTGAATTCTGGTTGAGCTTATCAGTAGAGGTTCATGGAAGAGAAGGTACATTACCTTTGCTTTTATTATTAATTTATTTATATGTATTTATTATTTTTTGGTCTTTTTGAGACAGGGTCTCCCTGTAGCCCCAGCTGTCCTGGAACTCACAGAGATCCACCTGCCTCTGCCTCCCAAGTGCTAGAATTAAAGGCATGCGCCACCACGGCTGGCTTATTCACTTACTATTTATATTCATTCATTCATTCTTTCTTTCTTTCTTTATTTATTTTTGAGGCAGGGTCTTTCTATATCCCCAGCTGGCCTGGAACTCATTCTGTAGACCAGGTTGGCCTTGAACTCACAGAGATCTGACTGCCTCTGCGTCCTGAGTGCTAAGATTAAAGGCATTCATTATTTATTTATTTTTGAGGCAGGGTCTTCCTATATCCCCAGCTGGCCTGGAACTCTGTAGACCAGGTTGGCCTTGAACTCACAGAGATCTGCCCGCCTCTGCCTCCCGAGTGCTAGGATTAAAGGTATGTGCCTCCATGTACAGCAAAAACAAACAAACAAAAATTTAATATTTATTTAAGGTTGTTGGGTCCCCCTGGAGCTGATCCCCCTAGAGCTGGACTTACCAATGGTGAGCATCTGACATACGTGCTGGGAACCTAACCCAGGTCCTCTTTAAGGGCAGTAAACATTCTTAACTGCTAAGCCATCTCTCTAGCCCAAAACAATGTTTTTTCAGATTTTAGACAGGGTCTCCCTGTAGCCCCCGCTGGCCTGGAACTTGCTGTGTAGACTAGGCTGGCCTTGAACTCACAGAGATCCACCTGGCTCTGCTCCCGAGTGCTAGGATTAAAGGCATGCGCCACCAGTCCCGGCCAAATAAAATAATATGTATTTTAAGATTGATATTAACTTTTTTTTTTAAGCCCCAGCTGGCCTGGAACTCACTATGTAGACCAGACTGGTCTTGAACTCAGAGATCTGCCTGCCTCTGCCTTCCAAGTGCTGGGATTAAAGGCATGCACCATCACACCTGGCCCAACTTTGAGTGTTTTAAAGTTAAGAATGAATGCTGAATTTATGAAATTGATAATGAAAATTATTAAAAATGATCTGTTTTGTATTTACTATGAGAGGAAAACTTACATTAGATTGTCTTCATTAAAGTCTGGTTGAAGAGTCTCCAGAGGAAACAAAGATCTAAAACCAATTCCCATGTTGAAAAACACAGCTGCTATATCAGACAAGGATGGGATCCAGGGCCAAATTGGTGAGTCACTGAAAGTATCTGGTTAACAGAAGAAATTACTTTATTTCAAACTGCTAGTGTACTAACCCACATTTCAAAAGTAATAGCCTGCCTGTGAAGTAGATTATTATAATAATTTTTGGAGAGAGTCTTCACTATGTAGCCTAGGCTGGCCTCAAACTCTAGATCTTGTTACAATCTCTCAAGTCCTGGGATTACTGGCACAGTCTGTCATGTCTAGCTTTTAGGATAATGATGTCACAGAAATGATAAATGCTAATATATATTAATGGTATTAATAGAATAATCATATGAATTACAAATTTTCAAATTAAGTATGAACTAAGGGATATAAAGAAAAAATCTGTGAGATCCACGAAAGAATGTAACTCAGGGGCCGGAGAGATGGCTCAGTGGTTAAGAGTGCTGACTGCTCTTGCAGAGGACCCAGGTTTGATTCCCAGCACCCACATGGTGGCTAAGAACCATCTTTAACTCCAGTTCCAGGGGAATCCGATGCCCTCTTCTGACCTCCCTGGCATTGCACGACATAGGTGCATCAATCTACATGCAGACAGTAGACTCATACACATAAAAAAAAATAAATAAAAAAGTATTAAAAAAAAAGAATGTAACTCAGAAGGAAGTGACATCTGGAAAATTACTAGAAACAACTTTGGATAAAATCCTAATTATTGCCAGGTGTGGTGGTTCATGCCTTTATAATCTCAGCACTAGGGACGCAAAGGCAGGCTGATCTCTATGAGTTCAAGGCCAGCCTGGTCTACATAGTGAGTTCCAGACCAGCTGGGGCTACAGGGAGACCCTGTCCCTTCCCCCACAAAAAATCCTAACTATCATTAACAATGGAAGGCTTTATCATCTTAATGCCTTCATAGTCTTAATTTGTCAGAAAGTAACTGGAAAGACCACATGCTTCTCTCAAAGGCAAGAAAGCAATAGTCAAACTTTTTTGTTTTGTTTTGTTTTGTTTTTTGGTCTTTTTGAGGCAGGGTCTCCCTGTAGCCCCAGCTGGCCTGGAACTCACTCTGTAGACCAGGCTGGCCTTGAATTCACAAAGATCCACCTGCCTCTGCCTCCCAAATGCTAGGATTAAAGGCGTGCGCCACCATGCCCAGCTTCATTTTATTTTAAAGATGTATGATTACAAAAAATGCTTTGGAGTTAGAGATATAGATGTGGTAGAGTGGTTGTCTTGCATAGCACCACCAAAAATCAAAACAAACAAAAACAACAAAAATACAAATTTTGATATTTAGTAATATGAAAGAAGCAATAATAGTACAAATCAAAATCATTTATGTACTCACCATTTCTAATAGTTATTTCCATCAGTGTACTTAAAATCTGTACTGACACGATACAATCTGTATGAACTGACATCATCTGTCAAAAGTAGACAAATGACCAAGTATTAGAAAGAAAACACAAGCATTTAGTATATGCTAAATCTATATAAAGTAATAAAAAATTTATTTTGTTCGCTGCCATGTGGGTGCTAGGAATTGAATTTGCATCCTCTGTAAGAGCAGCCAGGGCTCTTAACCACTAAGGCATCTCACCAGCCTCTTATATAAAATTATTTTATTTTATTTATTTTTTTATAAAATTATTTTAAACCTGATGAAGTGAAGCAAGTTTCCAGTTCCAGCTACTTGAGAGGTGAAGGCAGAAGACTGAGTCTGAAGCCAGCCTGAGATGCAGTGACATCCTAGCACCCCAAACACTTCATGTTCATTAATTCAACAATGGCCTTGTGAAGAGTCTTCACTATACTCAAGCAAACATATTCAAAAGAGATTAAATACCTTGCCCTATATGATACATGGTACAGACACACAGAAGAAGCAATGCCCTTGGAAGTCAGAAGAGGGTGTTCAATCCCCTGGAACTGGATTTATAGGTAGTTGTTACCCACCATGTGGGTGCTGGGAACCAAACCCAGGTTCTCTGCAAGATCAGTCAGTGTTCTTAACTGGTGAGCCATTTCTCTAGCCCCTAGTCTGCTTCTCTTTTTTGGTGGTTGTTAAATATTTATGTGAGCATTCTGCCTGCATGTATACACATCGTATGTGTGCAGCACCCAAGAAGAAGGTGTCAGATCCCCTAAAACTGGAGTACAGCTGGTTGTTAGCCACCATGTACATGCTGGGAACTCACCTGGGTCCTCTGTAGGAGCAGCTAGTTGTTCCTATCTGCTGAGTAATCCCTCTAGTCCCCCTGCTTTTTTTGAAAAAGATTTATTCTCTTATTATTTTAAATTATGCATGTATGTGTGCCTATGAGTATTCACACATGAGTGCAGGTCCTCAGGGGGGCTGTAGGCATCAGATTATCCTAGAACTGGAGTTATAGGTGGTTGTGAGCCACATGAAGTGGATGCTGGCAATTGAACTCTGATCCTCTGCAAGATTAGTACACTTGTTCTTAATCACTGAGCCATCTCTTCACCCCTAGACTGCTTTTTAAAATTTGAATTTTGGGGGGCTGGAGAGATGGCTCAGCAGTTAAGAGCACTGACTGCTCTTGCAGAGGATTTGGGTTCAAGTCCCAGCACCCACATGGAGGCTAAGAACTGTCTTTAACTCCAGTTCCAGGGGAATCTGACACCCTCTTCTGACCTCCATGGCATGTGAAAAAAATTTTTTGAATTTTATACAATAAAGCATAATTTCCCTTTGAGAATGGAAAAAAAATTAAGCAGTAAACTCTTTCTGGTCTACTACATTTGGACATGCGTGACAAGAAATCATGCAAATATTTTTAATTTTCATTTTTAAGACAGACTCTCACAATGTAGCTCAGACTGGTTTAAAACTCTCTAAGTAGCATAGACTAGTCTTGAACTTTAGATCTTCCTGCCTCAGTTTCTTGAGTGCTAGGATTAGAGGTATACATCACCTTGCCTAGCTTACAGTAGTTAGTACGGTGGTTGCACTGGGTGAGGCAGAAGGATTGTGAGTTCTAGGCCAGCCTGATCCTGTCTCCAAAAATCCAAAAAAGTTAGAGGCAGAGGCAGGTGGATCTTTGTGAGTTCAAGGCCAGGCTGGTCTACAGAGTGAGTTCCAGGACAGCTGGGGCTACAGGGAGACCCTGTCTCGAAAAGACCAAAAAAAAAAAAAAGAATCTGGACTACTTTGTAAAAAACTGAAGTTGGCAAAGCCCCTCTAACTATAGTAATGGAATTGTAAAGTAGATAGGAGACAGTATGACTTACATAGACAGTGTTTGAGCATTAGCTTGGCTTTTTTTTTTGGTCTTTTTTGAGACAGGGTCTCCCTGTAGCCCCAGCTGGCCTGGAACTCACTATGTAGACCAGATCAGGCTGGCCTTGAACTCTCAGAGATCCACCGACCTCTGCCTCCTGAGTGCTGGGATTAAAGGCCTAAGCAACCACGCCCAGCTTAGCTTGGGATTTTTTTTTTTCTTTTTGGTCTTTTTGAGACAGGGTCTCCCTGTAGCCCCAACTGTCCTGGAACTATGTAGACTATACTTTCAGGGATCATTTCTATAGTTTGTAACTAGAGAAGTTTCTCTGTGTAGAGTACCAGAAACCACAAGGATGAAACGTAGTGCTTTGTAGCGCTTCCTCCTAAGTGTGAAGCTGGCTCTTGGTATTGCTTTTTTGCAATTGCTGTTTGCCACTGATGATCGTTCTACTCTTCCTTTGGGAGAGTTAGAGGGAGGGAGCACAGTCTGAGTGGTTTAAAAAAAAAAAACCCTGCTTAGGCCTTTAGTCCCAGCACTCGGGAGGCAGAAGCAGAGGCAGAGGGATCTCTGTGAGTTCAAGGCCAGCCTGATCTACATAGTGAATTCCAGGCCAGCTGGGGCTACAAGGAGACTCTTGTCTCAAAAAGACCAAAATATAAATAAATAAATAAATAAATAAATAAATAAATAAATAAATAAATAACAAATTAAATAAATCTGCTTAGATGAGGCATGGAGAAATGGCTCAGTGGTTAAGAGTGCCTGCTGCTCTGGTAGAGGTCCTGGGTTCAGTTCTTAGGATCAACATCCAGTGACTCATAGCCACCTGTAATTCCAGCTCCCAGGGGATCCAATGTCCCTTTCTGGCTTGAAGGCACTTGCACACATGACACACACTTAAGACACAAATACATAAATAAAAACAAATCTTAAAATGTAAAGCTGCTGTCAGTCCCACATAGTGAAATGCCAAGCAGGTGGTCGGAAAAATAAAGGCCAGAAGAAAAGGGGTCTTTCTGGGAGAGTATCTAAAAAACCCTGGGTGGGCCCCACCTAACAAGACCCATAGTCTGGATTTGGTGAAAGGAGGGAAATACAGAAGTAGCAAAATAGACCTAAAACATCTTGCTATGTTAACATAATGAAGACAGCCTGCAGCCCCCCTCTCTGCCTCTTGTGGTCACTCCAGACAGCAGGCTTTGCTTCTCCAGAAAATCATTCCTGTGACCTTTAATGATATCTATCTGTAAACCAGACTAGGATGCCATATTCCAGTAGTCTTTGTTTGCCTGTTAACCTATTTTGCCAGTTCTGTGTTGCATGTTCTGGGCTTGCATTTGTCTCAGAAGTATAAAGTTAGAGACCGCAGCACTTGTAACAGGAGGTAAAAATTTTATTGATCAAGATTTATCAGAGCTAGAAAAATCAAGTAGAGACAGCTTTACTGTGTCTCTATTTACTTGGTCTCCACCTTTTTTTTTTTTTAATATTCTTTTTCGGGGAGGAAAGGGTTTATTTGCCTCACACCTCCCAGGTCACAGTTCATCACTGAGGGAGCCTAAGGTAGGAACTCAGGGCAGGAACCTGGAGGCAGGAGCTGAAGCACAGTCCATAGAGGAATGCTGTTTACTGGTTGCTCCGACTCATGTTCAGCCTGCTTTCTTATATGATACAGGATCATCTGTCCTGGGATAGCACTGCCCACAGTGGGCTGGGCCCTTCCACATCACTCAACAATCAAGAAAATAACCCACAGACATGGCCACAGGCTAGTCCAATGGAGGAAATTCCTCATTCGAGGCTCCCTCAAGCCAGGTGTGTCAGGTTGATACTAAAGCTATCCAGCACCCATGGATAAGCCTCTGGGATTGACTCCCTGTTCCATAAAAAATATGAATAAAAAGTTAAAATATAGAGAGATTAAAATGATCTTAACTGAGGTATTGGGAATTCTAAGCCATGGGGACCATGAGTCAAAGGACAGCGTGAAGGACATTTCAGTCTACTCTTTTAAGTGCTGTGGCAGAAGTGTTTTTAATTTTAAAGTCCTGCCCTGTGGTCCTTGCCCATTAAATTCTGTTGTTAAATTCGTTAATCAGAGAATCAACTCAGAAAAGCTCATGGTTCTGAGGAGCCAATATGATTAGTTATAACCCATATCCTCTGAATAGTACTCAGAGATTTGAGTGTCCCAAACAGGAGTGGGAAATAAGGTGGGCCAGACCAGGAGGTGGGCTAAACTCCATTTTGTTCAGAAACCATTCTGTCTGACCTTGGCATAGACCTATGCTGCACTGGGATTGAAGGTGTGCAGGGATTAAAGTTGTGTACCACCATGACTTGCCCGGTTTGGGGAAATCAGAATTTCAGGAATGCATCAGGGCCTATTCTCAAGCAGGAAGTCTTTTTTTTTTTTTTTTAATTTATTATTTTTAAACATTTTCTTTTTTTAAATTTTTAAAATTATTTATTTATTTATTTGAATGTACTGTCTGCATGTAGGTCTGTGCACCCGTCGTGCAATGCCGCGGAGGTCAGAAGAGGGTGTCGGACTCCCCTGGAACTGGAGTTCTCCTGGAATTAGAGTTACAGACGGTTCTCAGCCACCACGTGGGTGCTGGGGATTGAACCCGGGTCCTCTGCAAGAGCAGTTGGTGCTCTTAACCGCTAGGCCATCTCTCCAGCCCTCCTAATTTATTATTTTTATGTGTATGAGTGTACTGTCTGCATGTAGGTTGGTGTACCCATGTCGTACAATGCTGCGGAGGTCAGAAGAGGGTGTCGGATTTCCCTGGAACTGGAGTTAAAGATGGTTCTAGCCATCTTAGCCACCATGTAGGTGCTGGGAATCGAACCCGGGTCCTCTGCAAGAGCAGTTGACAATTTCTAAGCCATCTCTCTAGCCCCTCAAGCAGGAAGTCTTTAAGGTGTGGTGAGATTAGCTAGCTAACTTCATACATCTACTCTTGATATGTTAATCAAATACTTATGCTCTGTAGAAAGCTTATCTAAGATTGGTTAAACATCGCCCTAACAAGACCCATAGTCCTGATTCGGTGAAAGGAGGGGAATATAGTAGAAGTAGCAAAAATAGACCAAAATCACCCTTGTAAAAGGAGATTGTATATATATCCCCAAACCCCAAGGTCACATTGCTGTCCCTATTCTAGAGTGGGTCAGTTGGGTCGACTGTAATAAACCTTCCTCCCAATTAAAAAAAAAAAAAAACTTAGATGAAGATATGCTTGTATCTATGAATCTATGATAGGCTGGGAGGCAGAGGCAGGTGGATCTCTATGAGTTCCAGGCCAGCTGGGACTACAGACGTGTATAATTAGGGATTAGTTCGAATAACTGCAAATACGTTTTGAGTTATAATAAATATAGTATGTAGGTAAAGTTTCACTGAACTACTGAGCAGGCAGAATTTATCTGGAACATATGTCTACTACGGGCGGGGGGAGGTAAAACTGTAAGCTAAAGATTGTATAGAAAGGCCATCAAGACTGTAAGGAGAATGAAGAATGTTTAGCATGGGGAAGGATGAAGATCATTTGAAAATAACTTGAAAAACAGATGAAGCTTATTGCAAGAAGTGATATAAAAGGTAATTAGTACCATTATTTTAAAACTATAGGGAGACAATTTTTTTTTTTTAATTACAACTATTGAAAAATAATTACTCAGGTCCAAGTACTAAGCTTGTTTAGCCACTGCGGGGAAATGTTCTTCCTGTGTTCTTTTACGGGCAGTTGTCTAGAAAGTTCTCAGCAGCAAGGCTCATTCCATCCATTTTTCTGATGGCAAGAGTTTCACTGAAAACTGCTCTGAGAAAGAACTTATCTGGAGCCCATGTCCCTTTATTTTGGGAGTTGTTCCCTTCATCAGTTCTCACCCTATCAAAACTTCATGTACCTTCTATGGAAAACAAAATCTCTCTCACTTGTACTTCTATATCTACCTTAGCCTACTTTTTTTTCATAGTACCTAAAAATCAAATATTCCTGTACACATACGTTTCTCTTCTATACTGGAATGTGGGCTTCATGCAATCAGAGACACTAACTTTCTTCACTGCTGTTCTGTCCAGTACCTGGGACAGATAGCACTAAAAATGTCAACTATGTGAAAAAAAAAATGAATAAAAGGCTGTGCTAGCCACGTGTGGTGGCACACCCCTTTAATCCCAGCAATTGGAAGGCAGAGGAAATTGAATCTGTGAGTTCAAGGCCACCTTGGTCTACGTAGTGAGTTCCACGCTAGCTGGGGCTACAGGGAGACCCTGTCTCAAAACAAAACAAAACAAAACAAAAAACAAAACCAAAAAAGGATGTGCAAGAATGTTTCTGGCTCTTGCCAAGTGATGGGCTTCCTTGAAATGCTCTCTCTGAGGGGCTGGAGGGATGGCCTAGCGGTTAAGAGCGCTGACCGCTCTTGCAGAGGACCCGGGTTTGAACCCCAGCACCCACATGGTGGCTAAGAATTGTCAGTAACTCCAATTCCAGGAGAACTCCAGTTCCAGGGGAATCCGAGACCCTCTTCTGAACTCCGCGGCATTGCACGACACAGGTGCACAGACCTACATGCAGACAGTACATTCATACACATACAGAAATAAAAAAAAAAAAGAAAAAAAAAAAAAGAAATGCTCTCTGAAAGTCCAAGGTAAAAAAAATTTTTTCTGACTTCTCATTTTACACTTAATATTTATGGTTTTCTGATACCAAGAATATATTTTAAAATATTTTTTAATTTTTATTTATTCCTTTATTTATGTGTATGAATGTACTGTCTGCATCACCCGTGTTGTGCAATGATGCAGAGGTCAGAAGAGGGCGTCAGATTCCCCTGGAACTGGAGTTAAAGACGGTTCTTAGCCGCCGGGGATTGAACTCGGGTCCTCTGCAAGAGCAGTCAGTGCTCTTAACTGCTAGGCCATCTCTCCAGCCCCTCAACAATATTTTTTAAGATAGATTTTTAGGGCTTGGAGTGGTCAGGAATATCATTAATCCCAAAGCACTGGGGAGAGAAACAAGGAATCTGAGTTGGAAGCAAGCCTGGTCTACAAAGTGAGTTCCAGGCAAGGCAAGGCAAGGCTACATAGATCTGTCTAAAACAAACAAACAAAAACAAACACACAAACAGGATTTCTAGGGCAAATTGTGTATGTATGTTATGTGTGAACAAGTATGCTTGCCAACATATGCTGGTATTAGGCAAAAGGTCAGTGCTGGATGTCTTCCTCTACTGCTCTATTTATACATTCAATTATACTTAATTTTTTTCCTTTTTTTGGTATTTTAGCTGGTGCTAAAAGGCAGGGTCTCCCTTTTAGCACCAGCTGTCCTGGAGCTCGCTCTGTAGACCAGGCTGGACTTGAACTCACAGAGATCCACCCACCTCTACCTCCCGAGTGCTGGGATTAAAGGCGCGCACCACCATTCCTGGGTTCAATTATATTTTTACTTATTTTTTTGGCCTTTTTGTGACAGGGTTTTCCTTTAGCCCCAGCTGGCCTGGAACTCACTATATAGATAAGGCTTGCCTTGAACTCATAGAGATCCAACTGCCTCTACCTCCCGAGTGCTGGGGATTAAAGCATGTGCCACCATGCCTGGCTCATTCATTCATTTATACATTTATTTATTATAGGGGCATTACTTTACATCTTGTTAACAGAGAACCTAGTGTCACACTAAATGCCCTCCCAATGGGCTCCCAGCTCTGCCAACATACACCTTACTCAATCCTAAATCAGTGTCTTCTTGATGGTATGTCAAGAGCAATAAGCCTGTCTGTACATTCCAGGGACTGAGCCATGGCTCAGTGGTTAAGATCACTGGATCCTCTTGCAGAGGACCCACATGGCAGTTAACAACTGTCTAATTCCAGGGAATCCAAAGCCCTCTTCTGACTGCTACAGGAATTGCACACAAGCAGTGCACATACATAAAGGCAAACACACATAAAAAAATTTAGATTTCTTATAAAAATGCCCATAAAAGTCACCAGGCTGATACAAATGTCTAAATATGTAAAATGTTGACTATCTTGCATGTGATCTGCAATTTTATTTTCTTACATTTTGAGACAGGATCTTACTATGTTGCCCTCACTGTCCTGGAAATCGATACGTAGATTAGGCTAGCCTCAAACTCATGGAGATCCACCGGTCTCTGCCTCCCTAGTGCTGCTGATTAAAGGTTAAGACTAAACGGGATATACCACCATGCCCAACATTATCTTGTTCTTCAAAGTCTCTTCATTGACTCTACCTATCTCATTCTAACCTCTGATATGACATTTTTTTCTGTAGTAAAGCTCCCCCAAATTAATATTTACTATTTACTCAGAGATAAACAGACAGAGGAGAGAAGCATGTGCACAGAGGCCAGAGGACAACTTCCTGGCAGAAGTTCTCTCATCCTACCACGTGGGTGCTGGGGATTGAATTCAGCTAGTCAGGTTCGGCAGCAAGGGCCTTTACTCACTGAGACATCTTATTAGACCCTAGAAGTTTGTTTTTGAAAAGTTAATACACTAGCCAATTATAACTCAGTAAATGTTTCTCTTACCCGAAACAGCCACTTTAACACAGGTACAGGACACTGGACATAGTGGTATGCTGAAGTAAGGAACCCTTGTGTTGTCAAAAAAATCTGATCTGTTTTTCCTGATCTGAAAAAATAAAATCAGTGACTGTTACCTCTATGGCAAAAACACTTCTACCACAACCACTTTGGACATAATCAGAGTAACAGTATGTATACTATTCTCAGACAATGGACAATTTAATACCAACATGGAATGGGCTAGACAGAAAACATTTCAACAAATGGCCTATAGCTGATACGATCTATTGGTTGGGCTTCACATACAGCACGGTGCTGAGTCTACCAAGTCTCAGGATGTGCTTCTGGGAGCTTAGGGATGATCTTCATAAAATTTGGAACCAGAATTAAAAAGTAATCTTTCTAGATATGAAACACCATGTACTGAGATATCCCCCTCACATAGACATTGGAAATAGACATCACATGAGTTACCCACCTCAATACCTAGTTTTGTCTTTCTCATGGTAACTGGATTCTGATCTTTTTTTGTTTCGAGACAGGGTCTTCCTGTAGCCCCAGCAATCCTGGAACTAGCTCTGCCTCTGCCTCCCAAGTGCTAGGATTAAAGGCGTGTACCACCACGCCTGGAGATTTTTGTTTTTCTTTTTTTAGCTCGGCAAAAATCACTTGCTGCTATATGTGGCCATGCTGATTAAATTCTACCTAATTAGTCATAAGCATAAATTAAGCACAAGTTGTATGTGCTTTCTGGGAATCTGATCATAAAAGCTAGTACTACAATACAGCCTGAGAGGAGAAAGATGGTTAAAACAGTACATTGGAGCACAGGATAGCCCACATCTTTCATTTAAGCAAAGTATACACTTCTTGATTAAGCCCCTGCTATTTTTTTTTTATGTGTATGGGTGTACTGTTTGCATGTAGGTTGGTGCACCCGTGTCATGCAATGCCTCAGAGGTCATAAGAGGGCATCGGATTCCCCTGGAACTGGCATCAAAGATGGTTCTTAGCTGCCATGTGGCTGCTAGGAATTGAACCTGGGTCCTCTGCAAGAGCAGTCGGTGCTTTTAACTGCTGAGCCATCTCTCCAGCCCCAAACTTTGACCTTCTAATCTTCTTGCCTCTAACCCACAAGTGCTGGAATTACAGCATATACTGTTTCTGCTTTATATGCAAAGGATCAAATTAAGGGTATACTAGGCAAGCGGTCTACCAACTGCAATACATCTTCAGCCATACAAACTGATCTTAATACTAACTGCTAAAGGCCTGTGATATACCTTGCATGAGGCCTTAGGTTTTACTTCTAGGAGTGTAAACAATAAAACAAAAAATAAAAGCATATGATATGCCAAATGACTATCCTACACTGTTTCATATAACTAAGAAAACACAAAGAATGGTAGTAATAAAAGATTAGGAAATTATATAGGTCAGAACAGAAATTAAAATTTTAGATTACATTGACCAGAAATCCTTTTTCAATGTGTTTTTTTTTAATTTTATTTATTTTCGTTTGTGTATAAATGTACTGTCTGCATGTAGGTTTGTGCACCCATGTTGTGCAATGCCGTGGAGGTCAAAAGAGGGCATTGGACGCCCCCCCCCCCAACTGGAGTTAAAGACGGTTTTCAGCCACCATGTGGGTGCTGGGGATTGAACCTGGGTCCTCTGCAAGAGCAGTCTGTGCTCTTAACTTCTAGGCCATCTCTCCAGCCCCTCAATGTATTTTTAAATTTTATTATATTTTCATTTATAAAACAATGGGTTTCATGATGACGTTCTTAGTATTTATTTATAATTTATTTATTTATTTATTTATATTTGTGTGTATACACACACATCGGAGAACAACACCTGAGGCTGGATCTCTTTTGCTGTTTCTGTGCTGTGTACCCCAGGTTCACTGGCTCCTCAAGTTTGAGAAGAGCCACCTCATCTGGCTTTACTATTTGGGTTCTAGGGAGCAAACTTAGGTTGTCTGGTTTGCTGGAGCAAGCACTCTTACCAAACAATCGCTGTGACCTATCTTTTAGAGAGACTGTACATGTAGAAGCCAAAGAACAATCATGGATGTCATCCTCAGGAAAGCTGTTTGCCTTTCAGATCAGGTCTCTCACTGGCTGGCTAATGAGCCCCAAGTATCTTCTTTTCTCTGGTTCACTAGCACTAGGATTACAAGTTCCTACTACTATTCATTTGAAAGGCAAACAACCAACCAGGCCATTTCACCAAGCCAACATTCTGACATTTTCACATATGCATATCAATTGTTCATATTCATTCCCCATTGTCTTCTCTTGTCCTTCTGTACCCCTCCTACTGATCCCAGTGAGAAGTTTAAGACTTTTATGCAGATAAAACAAAACACTTAGGTTTTACTTACTTGAGAATAAGCTTTTCAACAGCACTTTCTCCAATAAAACCAGAGTCTCTTAAATCTAAAGTATATTGATTGAAAATTTTTCCAGAATTGAGAAAATTAAATATTTCTTCACCTGGGTGATGATCAGGAATAGCATCAATTGTTACTGAAAATTTCTTTAGAAATTCCCTGAAATACAACAAAGATTGTTGAAATATCAAAAAATTATAATGCAAATAATTTTATACTTTAAAAATGAGTACACTCCCAGCACTCAGGAGGCAGGGGCAGGCAGATCTCTGTGAGTTCAAGGCCAGCCTGGTCTATAAAGCAAGTTCTAGGCCAGCTGGGGCTATAGGGAGACCCTGTCTCAGAAAGAAAGAGTGCAGAAAACACTTTTAGAAACAACTTTGAGACACCAATGTGAATCCCAGATTAGAAGAACATGGGAAGTATGCTCTACCTTCTACTTTCTGCTAATAGTGAAATCACTATTAACAGGCCAGTATGAAAAGAATAACCAGGAGACGGCTGGAGAGATGGCTCAGCGATGAAGAGCTCCGACTGCTCTTGCAGAAGACCTGGGTTCGAATTTCAGCACCCACATGGTGGCTACCAACTGTCCGTAACTCCAGTTCCGGGGGAATTTGATGTTCTTGTCTGACATTTTACAGGCCGTGGCATGACATGGGTACACTTACATATATGCAGGCAATACACCCATACACATAAAATAAAATTATTAAAAAAAGAAAGTAAAAAAATGTTAAAAGAGGGGATTACACATGGTGTTAAAAATGCTGTACCTGTGCTCTTCCAAGAGGCCATCCTCATCATCTGTACTGTCCTGATCACCAATTCTGAGAGGAGATTTAATGCCTCGGCCCTGTCTTATTTCTTCTTGCAGTTTCTTCTGTAGCTCATCTAGCCTAAAAATTGAAAGAACATCATAATAAATGATTTACTCTCAAAAAACAAAAAACTTCAGTTGTTATCTAAAAGCACCAGAGAAAAATTCTTAGCAAGTACTCTGTTATATAACAAATTCTTAAATAATATAGGGGGGCAAATCATATCTTTTAAATTCATGGTCATAGTAAAAAATCATACTTTTTTTTTTTGTCTTTTTGAGACAGGGTCTCCCTATACCCCTAGCTGGCCTGGAACTCACTCTGTAGACCAGGCTGGCCTTGAACTCAGAGAGATTTGCCTACCTCCTGAGTGCTGGGATTAAAGGTGTGCACCCCTGCACCCATCCATCCCCCCACCCCCCGCCCAGGCTAAAAAGTGATTTTAAAGAAAAAAAAAAATGTATGTGGATGTGCATGTGTATGCAAGTTGTTCTCAGAGGCCAGAAGAGGGCACCAGATTCCAGGCAGTTGTAGGTACTGGGAACTGAATTCTAGTCCTCTACAAGTGCAGTAAACTCTCTTAACCCACTGAGCCTCCTAAACTTACTATTTATTATTTATAGTTCTTTCTTTCTCTTTCTCTCTTTCTCTCTCTCTCTCTCTCTCTCTCTCTCTCTCTCTCTCTCTCTTTCTTTCTTTCTTTCTTTCTTTTTTATTTATGTGCATGGGAGATTGGTGCCTGCGTGCAGTGTTTATTTGAAGGCAAGAGGATAATGGGTAGGAAATGGTTCTCTCCTACCATGGAGATTCTGGGGGATTGAACTCAGGTCATCAGGCTTAGGTAGCAAGTGAGCCATCTCACTGTCTTAGCTAAACTTTAGGTGAAATTTTCTGGGCTAGTTTCTTGAATACTCCTTGAATTAATAAGAACTATTCATCTGTTCTTATTAGCAATAAGTATGTAACTAGTCACATAAAATACTTTTAACTTAGCCGGGTGGGGTGTGCATGCCTTTAATCCTAGCACTCGGGAGGAAGAGGCAGGCGGATCTTTGTGAGTTCAAGGCCAGCCTGGTCTACAGAGTGAGTTCCAGGACAGTTGGGGCTACAGGGAGACCCTGTCTTGAAAAGACAAAAAAGAAAAAAAAAAAACCTTTTAACTTGTGCCAGGCGGGTTGGCGCATGCCTTTAATCCTAGCACTTGGGAGACAGAGGGAGGTGGATCTCTGTGAGTTCAAGGCCAGCCTGGTCTACAGAGTGAGTTCCAGGACAGCCAGAGCTACAGGGAGACCCTGTCTCAAAAAGACACACACAAAAAAAATAACGTGTGTGTACACCACATGTGTTAGGGTGTCTTTGAAAGATAGAAGGTGCTCCTGGAGCTAGAATTACAGGTACGTGTAAGCTGCCAGACATGGGTGCCAAGAACTGAACTCAGGTCCTCTTGAAGAGCAGTGAGTGCTCTTAACCACTGAGCCACCTGTCCAGCCTATTTATTTACTTTTTACTTCCTTACTATTTATTGAGCCAAGGTTTTTCTATACTCCTAGCTGGCTGGCAACTGGCTATATAGATCAGGCTGATCTCATACTCAACAGAAATCAGCTTACCTCTGCCACCTGAGTGCTAGGATTAAAGGCATGTGCCACCACACCCAGCCTCTTTACTGTAAAGTTTCATTTTATTTAAATGTTTAAAATTATGTTTATATATGAGGTGGGGAGGAGAAGCAAGTGCATGCCGTGTTGTGTGTGCAGAGGTCAGAGGACAACTTGAAGGAGTCAGTTTGCTCTTTCTGACATGTGGGTGCCCCAGTGATAAAATTAAGGATTTCAAGCTTGGTGGCAAGTACCTTTACCTGTGCAGCCATTTCATAGGGCCCTTATTTTTTATTTTTTTGAGGTTGGCATGGAATTCATGGCAGTCTTCCTACCTTAGTCTCCCAAATTCTGGGATTATAAGCAAGTGCCAGTATACTCAGCTAGTCATATCAATTTTATTAGAAGTATGATGCTCAATTTTCTGATGTGTGAAGTGGGTTGCCTAGCATAATTTTGAACTTTTCCTCTAAAGTATATGATAAAGGAATACATGTATGGTTATGCTGGTTTCAAAACTTAAGATTTAGCCGGGCCTGGTGGCGTAGGCCTTTAATCCTAGCACTTGGGAGGCAGAGGCAGGTGGATCTTTGTGAGTTCAAGGCCAGCCTGGTTTACAGAGTGAGTTCCAGGACAGCTGGGACTACAGGGAGACCCTGTCTCAAAAAGACAAAAAAAACCAACCAAACAAAAACAAACAAACAAACAAACAAAAAAAAACACCCAAAACTTAAGATTTAAAGTTGGGCTTGGTAGCACATACTTGTAGTCCCAGAATTTGGAAGAAGTTGAAGCAGGAGGATCCAAAATTTGAGGCTATCCTGAGCAACACAGGGAGATCATGCCTAAACAACTCTCCCTTGATCAAAGAAAACAAAGTAGCAAGTGAGCCATCTCACTGTAACTAGTTATAAAAAAAATTCTTTTTTTTGGTCTTTTTGAGACAGGATCTCCCTTTAGCCCCAGCTGGTCTGGAGCTCGCTCTGTAGACCAGGCTGGCCTTGAACTCACAGAGATCCACCTGCCTCTGCCTCCTGAGTGCTGGGATTACAGGCTTGCACCACCATGCCCGGCACAGTCATAAAATATTTTAAGAAGGGACTAGAGAGATGGCTCAGTGGTTAAGAGCACTGGCTGCTCTTGCAGAAGGACCCATATGGCAACTAACAACCACCTTAAGTCCAGTTCCAGGAGGTCCAACACCCTCTTCTGACCTCTGTGCACTTGCATGACATGGGTGCACTTACATACATGCAGGCAATACACTCATACACATAAAATAAAAATAGTAAAAACACTGGGGGCAAGGGATGGCTGGAGAGATGAATCAGCAGTTAAGAGCACTGGCTGCTCTTGCAGAGGACCCGGGTTTGGTCCCCAGCACCCACATGATGGCTAACAACAGTCTTTAACTCTAGTTCTAGGGAATCTGATGCCCTCATCTAGTCTTCATGGGCAATGCATAACACTGGTGCGCTTATATATACATACAGGTAAAACACTCATACGCATGAAATAAAAATAAATCATTCTACCTGAGTGAACAAGAAAATGGATTAAAATTAGGCAAAAAGCATTAGGAGATAGGGGCACATGGATCTTAGGGAGATTACAGCCAGCCTTGTCTAGGTAGTGAGTTCGAAGTCAGCAGGGGCTACAGTGACCCTGTCTCAACAAACAAAAGAAAAGGACATGAACAGACAATTCTCCAAAGTTATGCAAAGGTCTAATGCCACATAAAATCATGTTTAAAATGCCAATTAAAACCATGATGTGGGGCTGGAGAGATGGCTCAGTGGTTAAAAGCACTGGCTGCTCTTGCACCTCTGCAAGGTCCGCCCTAAGTTTGATTCCCAGAACTCACATGGTGCCTAACAACTGTCTGTAACTCCAGTTACAGGGAATCCCACACCCTCTTCTGTCCTCCTTGGGCACTGCATAACACAGGTGCACTTACATACAGGCAATGCGCTCGCACACATAAAATAAAAATATTTTAAAAAACCCATGATGAGATACCACTTCATATCCATTAAGATGGCTTTCAGGGGGCTGGAGAGATAGCTCAGTGGTTAAGAGCACCGACTGCTCTTGCAGAGGATCGGAGTTTGATCTCCAGCACCCACATGGCGGCTAAGAACCATCTTTAACTCCAGTTCCAGGGGAATCCGACACCCTCTTCTGACATTCGTGGCATTGTACCACATGGGTGCACCAACCTACATGCAGACAGTACACTCATACACATAACAAAATTAATTATTTAATTAATTAATTAATTAAAAAAAGATGGCTTTCAGTAAAAAGAGAAAGAGGAAACAGTAAGTGCTGGAGAAGATTGGAGAAAGGAAATCCTTATGCATTATTGGTGGGAAGGTAAAATGATGTAGTTGTTGTAGAAAACAGTATGACAGGCCGGGCATGGTGGTGCATGCCTTTAATCCTAGCACTCGGGAGGCAGAGGCAGGTGGATCTTTTTGAGTTCAAGGCCAGCCTAGTCTACAGAATGAGTTCTAGGACAGCTGGGACAACAGGAAGACCCTGTCTCAAAAAGACAAAAAAAAAGAAAACAGTATGACAAGAAGGAAGGACTAAGGTTTAGGCACACTCATCCTTATAGCAGAATTTTTTCACAACAGCCAAAAAGTGGGCACAACCCAAGTAGCCATCAATGGACGAATGAACAAAATGTGGTATATATGTACATAAGACATGGAACAGTCAGCCAGGTGTGGTGGCGCACGCCTTTAATCCCAGCACTCAGGAGGCAGAGGCAGGTGGATCTCTGTGAGTTCAAGGCCAGCCTGGTCTACAATGTGAGTTCCAAGATGGATCTCTGTGAGTTCAAGGCCAGCCTGGTCTACAATGTGAGTTCCAAGATAGCTGGGGTTACAAGGAGACCCTTTCTCAAGACAAAAAAAAAAAAAAAAAAAAAAAAAAAAAGCATGGAATACTCAACCTTAAAAGGGAAAGGAAGGGAATTCTGACCTGACCCAACCTTCACTATGAACAATTAAGACATTACACTAAGTACAATATGCCAGGCATAAAAGGACAACTACTTTATGATCTTCACTAAGTATCTATAGTAGTCAATTTCACAGAGAAAGTAAAACGTTGGCTTGCCAAAGGCAGGGAGAAAGAGGAGAATGGAGAGCTGCTATTTAAGAGGCATGGAGTTTCAGTTTGAGAAGATGAGAAAGTTCTGGAGCTGGTGATGGTTACACTGATATTAGTGTACTAAACTCAACTGTTCACTTAAAAATAAATTCTAGGGCTGTGGAGATGGTTTAGTGGGTAAAGCACTAGTTACACGAGCATAAGGATCCAAGTTTGAGTCTCCAGAGCCCACATAGAAGCTGGACACATATGCCAGGCATGGTGGCACACACCTTTAATCCCAGCACTAGAAGGTAGAAGCAAGCAGATCTGAGTTAGAGGCCAGTCTGGTTCACTCAGTAAAATTATGATTTTAACCAACCTTTGTGTGTCTTCCATCTCCTTCACAAGACGCTCTAAAGTATTTGTATAAGTTCCACTCTGAACATGTTCCTAAAACAAGAATTAAAACAACAAACAACAACTACTTTATAACTTATCTTAGCAAGAACTGGGTATTTGAAGTTAGAGTATTAATGACTAGCTTCTATTAACAGTAACCTGGTCTAGATGATGCCCTTCTTAAAGGAGAATGTTCACCATCATGCTTTAAATCTAGCACTCTATACTGCAGGCAATTTGGTTTTAATATTAGGAAAGACTACTTGGAAAACCCTGCTAGCCTCAGGATCTGACTGCAAACACCCAGGGCTCTGTGGCTACCCTATCTTTGCTTCTGCGTTATTTTAGTGGAATCAAACTACTATTAATGTTTAGATGTTAACACCTTCCCCACCAAGTTTTACAGAAATCTTAAAATTTAATACAGCTTATTCCCAAGATAGAACGAAGTACTTTATAAATAAAATTGCACACCACAATTAACAACATTTCTAAACTCTACCTTCATTTACAGCAGTGGTCTCCAAAGCAGGGGGTGTGCAAGGTGATCCATTGGGGTGCAGGAAGAAAATAATAGAACTTCTATTTATATGGAACGTCTATAGAAACTCCAAGTAGAACTTAGTCTATAGTAACTTCTAATATAACTTCTACAGGAAAACACTTATTTTTCTTTTTCCTTTAAAATTTTGTTTTGTATACAATTTAAAGTACACAGTATTATAGTGGTACACATATATAATCTATAAGTTACATATATATTGGGGTACATGCTTCAAGTTTCCTTTTACTAAAAAAGTACATGTGATCAAAAAGTTTGGAGACCACTGATTTACAGTAATAAAACTGACGATATGGGAAACTCATTTACCAAATAAGAACACCAGTTTCAGTCTAATTATGAGTTGTAATAAACACTAAATTTTAAAATAAGCAACTATCTTTTTATTAATTAATCCATCTTTCCCTCTTTAAGTAAAGACAAATATCCCAGAACTACTTACTGTATAATCTGAAGAATGTGAACTAAGCCCCTTGGAAAAAGCAGGAGGCTTTCCTGAAGTTGTAGGAGTCTGATTGAAGTTCAAAGCCATTATTTCTTCCAGTGATTTTAATGTTTCCTCTTCCTCATCACTCTCTAGGTTGTAACCTAAACTTTCTTCATCACTATCAAAATCACTCCTGAATTTTCTTTTCAGTGCACTGCTACCTACATTGGAATTTCCTGAACTCTCTTTATCTGAAGGGGCTGCAGGGCTTGGGATACATGGCACAACTTCCAGAACAGCTGGGGGAGACTTTGTAGGAGGGCCATACTCTGAATGCAAAGATCCCCCAGAACTCTTCCCTGAAGATGCATTAGAAACAGCCTTATGAGTCTTTGTTTTATGTTCCTTGTGTTTGGAGGATTCTGAAGAATGCCCAGAACATTCTTTAGATGAGGAACGCTCTTTATCTTTTTTAGAAACCGGAAGAGTGCAATTTTTAGCATTTAATGGTACTTGAGAAGAAACAACACTTGGAACATGAGAAAGTAAAGGCAGAAGTTTCGTCTCTTTTGATGTCATAGAGCTAGCTGTTTTATTTTTCTGAAGGTTGCTAGCTCTTTTAACTGTAGATTTTTCCTGAGGTAAAGGTAAATGGGGTTTCTGTATCTTAGTCTCTTTGGTACTTGCCACATGGATTTGGTCACTACTCCTAGAAGAATGGTGGCCAGAGTTTGAAGGTGCCAAGCTTGCAGAAGAGCGGTCAGTCTCATCATCCGGCTCCTTGGATATATCTTCCAAGCGCAGCACACCACCGGGTGTCTTCAGTGCAATATGCCTTATAAATTTTTCTCTCTGATGTGATATGTCAGGACGCTTTTCAGGGAGGGACTCTTTCACTTTTGGTATGATAGGATCTCTTGTGCTTTTCAGGTCTGAGTCCATAGAGTTTCTTTTTCTTTTGTCGGAGAATTTATTCTGTTTAGAGCCTAAAATTAATTTTTGTTATATCAGTGAAAAGTATACTGTTCTGTCTGGGGAGAGATTATTCAACTGAGAATATACAGACCACTCTGATGAAATGTTTGAATCCTAACTTTAGGCTGAGATTATTCACCGTATATGAAATGACAACTAATGGTATTATTTACCTATTAACTGATAAACAACGATGTCTAAGAATTTTAGAGCTAGTGATACATGCTCATTTTCACTACAAAACTGTTAAGTTTACTGCCTTACTCAACCAGAATAAAAGTATCACTCCCTATAACAGAAGTAACTATACATTTTGTACCAAGGAAGATTCTAAAGCACTTCTTCTCAAAGTAGATATTCTTTTTTAGGCCTAAGACTCTCTGGTTCCAGAAATGTAATACTTCTATATTAAAAAGTGCAGTTTTTTTTTTTTAAGATTATAAGCAAAAACGAGATAAACAGTGAAAGGCGAATAATTTTAATTTCTCACTTAAAAATAAATTCATCCAAGATAAAAAAAAAAAAAAAAAAAAAAAAAAAAAAAAAAAAAAAAAAAAAAAAAAAAAAAAAAAAAAAAAAAAAAAAAATAAATAAAAAAATAAATTCATCCAGGACTGGAGAGATGGCCTAGCGGTTAAGATCACCAACTGCTCTTGCAGAGGACCTGGGTTCGATCCCCAGCACCCACATGGTGGCTGAGAACCATTTATAACTCCAATTCTAGGAGAACTCCAGCTCCAGGGGAATCCGACACCCTCTTCTGACCTCCGCGACATTGCATGACACGGGTGCCCAAACCTACATGCAGACAGAACATCATACACATAACTAACTAAATAAAAAATAAATAAAAAATAAAATAAATAAATTCAGCCTAGCATGGTGGTATATTGTCTATAATCTCGGCAGTTAGGAGTCTGAGGCAGGAGGATCAAGTTTGGGCTGCAGAGACCTGAGCTCAGAGACCCTTAAAAATACAACTCAGGGCTGGAGAGATGGCCTAGTGGTTAAGAGCACCGACTGCTCTTGCAGAGGACCCAGGGTCGATCCCCAGCACCCACATGGCAGCTGAGAACCGTCTGAAACTCCAATTCCAGTTCCAGGGAAATCCGACACCCTCTTCTGACCTCCGCAGCATTGCACGACACGGGTGCACAGACCTGCATGCAGACAGTACATTCATACACATAGAGAAAAATAAAAAAATTAAAACAACCCAAAATATCCCCCCCAAAGCCCAATAACACATAGTATACCCAAGTACTCCCTCCTAGTGATTTCTACTTTTTTTTTTTAACTTTTTATATTTATTATTTTTATGTGTATGAGTGTACTGTCTGCATGTAGATTGGTGCACCTGTGTCATGCAATGCCATGGAGGTCAGAAGAGGGCATCAGATTCCCCTGGAACTGGAGTTAAAGATGGTTCTTAGCCACCATGTGGGTGCTGGGTATCGAACCCAGGTCCTCTGCAAGAGCAGCCAGCACTCTTAATCACTGAGCCATCTCTTCAGCCCCTACTTACTTATTCTTATATATTCCTCAAGTTTTTAAGTTATGTTATGGGTTGAACAGTGTCTCACCAAATTAATGTTCAGATGCTAACCCTAAGTACCCCAGAATGTGACCTTAATTGGAAATAGGTTCTTCATATACATAACTGAATTAAAAGCCAGAAGGGAGACACAGTAAGGAAATACAAGATGCCATGGGACTGAAGTAAAGTAGTTACAAGTCAAGAATGTTTTCTTTAGGCTGTGAGCAAATACCAGAAGCTAGAAGAGGCAAAGAATTCTTTCCTAGAATTACCAGAGAGCAGGACCATACCAATACACTGATTTTGGACTTCAACCTTCTAGAAATGAGATAATTTCTGTGATTTTAAGCTAGTTAAATGTATTGACACATGCCTGACTCCCAGCACCTGGGAAGTAGAAGCAGGAAGTTTAAGGTCATCCTTGGCTACATAGTGAGTTTTAGGCCATTCTGGGATATATAAGACTACATTTTTATTCTTTATTATTTCTTATTTATTTTAAAATATTTTATTTATATTTTTACTTTGTGTATGAGTGTATTGCTGGATGTATGTAAGTGCACCCATATTGTGCAATGTCCTCAGAGGTCAGAAGAGAGCATCAGATTCCCCTGGAACTGGAGTTATAGACGGTTGTTAACCTTCAAGTGCATGCTGGGAATCCAACCTGGGTAATCTGCAAGAGCAGCCAATGCTCTTAACCTCTGAGCTATCTCTCCAGCCCCATGAGACCATATTAAAAAAAAATAATAATAATAAAGGACAGGGATCACTTATAATGCAGGAATAGAAATCAAATGACTAAAAGAAGGATGACGTTAAGGAAGTTAAGGTGATTATCTTTTTTTTTTTTTTTTTTTTT
>VZQC01006100.1:841821-852175 GCA_009823505.1 Rhizomys pruinosus | reverse complement strand
TTTTTTTGGTCTTTTCAAGACAGGGTCTCCCTGTAGCCCCAGCTGTCCTGGAACTCACTCTGTAGACCAGGCTGGCCTTGAACTCACAAAGATCCTCCTGCCTCAGCCTCCCAAGTGCTAGGATTAAAGGTGTGCGCCACCACACTGGTTGATTATCTTAATTTTAAGTAAGGCGTTAGAAAGAAGGTAACTACAAAGCTGAATTTTGTTCCAATTTCCTATGGAAGTCACATTTTTTTTTTTAAGGCTGATTTATTTTTACCAGGTGTGGTGATGCATGCCTTTGATCTCTGCACTTGGGAGGCAGAGGCAGGTGGATCTTTGTGAGATCTAGGCCAGTCTAGTTTACATGGCGAGTTCCTGTCACCTGGGGCTACAGGGAGACCCTGTCTCAAAAACAAAAGATTTATATCTATTTTTTGTGTATGAGTGTTTTGCCTGCATGTTATGTATGTATACCATGTATGTGCCTGGTGACAGATTCCCCTGGAACTGATGGCTGTGAACTGCCATATGTGTGTTAAGAACCAAACCTGAGTCCTCTGTAAGAGTAGTCTGTGCTTCTGTGCTTTTAAACTATTGAGCCATCTTTCAGAACCACTTTTCCCTCTAAGAGACAGGGTCTCCCAATGTGGCCCTTCTAGCTGGCCTTGAATTTGCTTTGTGGATCAGCCTGGCCTCAAACTTGTGGCAGTCCTTCTACCTCAACACCCTAGGTGCAGGAACTACCATGTCTAGCTGTATTTCTTCTTCTCTTTTTTTTGGTCTTTTTGAGACAGGGTCTCCCTTTTAGTTCCAGCTGGCCTAGAGCTCGCTATGTAGACCAGGTTGGTCTTGAACGCACAGAGATCCGCCTGTCCCTGCCTCCCAACTGCTGGGATTAAAGGAGTGTGCTACCATACCCAGCTATCTAGCTGCATTTTTTAAATCACAGCAAAGGACATATTGAATATAGTAAGCTTTCAATGTTACCTATTGTGTTTACCATATCTTAGAAATGTAGGAGGCATTAGTGAAGTTCATTTTTCAAAGCCTCAAGTTATAGTAGAAAAAAACTTGCCGGGCATGGTGGTGCACGCCTTTAATCCTAGCACTTGGGAGGCAGAGGCAGGCGGATCTTTGTGAGTTCAAGGCCAGCCTGGTCTACAGAGTGAGTTCCAGGACACCTGGGACTACAGGGAGATCCTGTCTCGAAAAGANCATCATGGACGAATGAACAAAAATGTCGAGAGAACTCGAGAATACGAAGGTATTTATATTATGTACCATAAGACAGGAAAAAGTTCAGGCCAGGTGTGGTGATGCGCGAACGCCTTTAATCCCCGAACTCAGGAGGCAGAGGAGGTGGAGGCAGGTGGACTTGTGATTCAAGGCCAGCCTGGTCTACATGTGAGTTCCAAGATGATCTCTGTGAGTTCACGGCAGCCAGCCTGGTACATGTTGAGTTCCAAGATAGCTGGGGTTACAAGGAGACCCTTCTCAATAAAAGACAAAAAAAAAAAAAAAAACAAAAAAAAAAAGCATTGGAATACCAACCTTAAAAGGGAAAGGAAGGGAATTCTGACCTGACCCAACCTTCACTATGAACAATTAAGACATTACACTAAGTACAATATGCCAGGCATAAAAGGACAACTACTTTATGATCTTCACTAAGTATCTATAGTAGTCAATTTCACAGAGAAAGTAAAACGTTGGCTTGCCAAAGGCAGGGAGAAAGAGGAGAATGGAGAGCTGCTATTTAAGAGGCATGGAGTTTCAGTTTGAGAAGATGAGAAAGTTCTGGAGCTGGTGATGGTTACACTGATATTAGTGTACTAAACTCAACTGTTCACTTAAAAATAATTCTAGCGGCGTGGAGATGGGTTTAGTGGGTTTAAAGCACTAGTTCAGAGCATAAGGATCCAACGTTTGAGTCTCCAGAGGCCACCTAGAAGCTGGACACATATTGCCAGCATGGTGGCACAACACCTTTACTCCCAGCACTGAAGGAGAAGCAAGCAGATCTGAGTTAGAGGCCAGCTGGTTCACTCAGTAAAAATTCATGATTTTAACCAACCTTTGTGTGTCTTCCATCTCCTTCACAAGACGCTCTAAAGTATTTGTATAAGTTCCACTCTGAAACATGTCCTAAAACAAGAAAAAAACAACAAAACAACAACTACTTTATAACTTATCTTAGCAAGAACTGGGTATTTGAAGTTAGAGTATTAATGACTAGCTTCTATTAACAGTAACCTGGTCTAGATGATGCCCTTCTTAAAGGAGAATGTTCACCATCATGCTTTAAATCTAGCACTCTATACTGCAGGCAATTTGGTTTTAATATTAGGAAAGACTACTTGGAAAACCCTGCTAGCCTCAGGATCTGACTGCAAACACCCAGGGCTCTGTGGCTACCCTATCTTTGCTTCTGCGTTATTTTAGTGGAATCAAACTACTATTAATGTTTAGATGTTAACACCTTCCCCACCAAGTTTTACAGAAAGAAATCTTAAAAATTTAATACAGCTTCTTCCCAGATGAACGAAGTACCTTTATAAAATAAAATTGCACCACCCACAATTAAAGTAAAAATTTTCTAAAAAAATTACTTCATTTACCGCATGGTCTCCCAAAGCAGGGGGTGTGCAAGGTGATCCATTGGGGTGCAGGAAGAAAATAATAGAACTTCTTATTTCTATGAACGTCTATAGAAACTTCCAAGTAGAACTTGTCTATAGATAACTTCTCATATATAACTTCTAAGGGCAAAACCACTTATTTTTCTTTTTCCTTTAAAATTTTGTTTTGTATACAATTTAAAGTACACAGTATTATAGTGGTACACATATATAATCTATAAGTTACATATATATTGGGGTACATGCTTCAAGTTTCCTTTTACTAAAAAAGTACATGTGATCAAAAAGTTTGGAGACCACTGATTTACAGTAATAAAACTGCGCATATGGAAAACTCATTACAAATAAGAAACACCCAGTTTAGTCAATTATGAGTTTAAAAAAAACCCTTTTTTTTTAAAAAAAAAAAAAAAATTTTAAAATAAGCAACTATCTTTTTATTAATTAATCCATCTTTCCCTCTTTACGTAAAGGACAAATATTCCCAGAAACTACTTACTGTATAATCTGAAGAATGTGAACTAAGCCCCTTGGAAAAAGCAGGAGGCTTTCCTGAAGTTGTAGGAGTCTGATTGAAGTTCAAAGCCATTCTTTTTCCAGTGATTTTAATCGTTTCCTCTTCCTCACACTTCTCTAGGTTTAACCTAAACTTCTTCATCACATCAACACACTCCTGACTTTTCTTTTCAGTGCCATGCTCCTACATTGGAATTTCCGCACTCTCTTATCTGAAGGGGCTGCCGGGCTTGGGATACACGGCACAACTTCCAGACCAGCTGGGGGAGACTTTGTAGGAGGGCCATACTCTGAATGCAAAGATCCCCCAGAACTCTTCCCTGAAGATGCATTAGAAACAGCCTTATGAGTCTTTGTTTTATGTTCCTTGTGTTTGGAGGATTCTGAAGAATGCCCAGAACATTCTTTAGATGAGGAACGCTCTTTATCTTTTTTAGAAACCGGAAGAGTGCAATTTTTAGCATTTAATGGTACTTGAGAAGAAACAACACTTGGAACATGAGAAAGTAAAGGCAGAAGTTTCGTCTCTTTTGATGTCATAGAGCTAGCTGTTTTATTTTTCTGAAGGTTGCTAGCTCTTTTAACTGTAGACTTTTCCTGAGGCAAAGGTAAATGGGGTTTCTGTATCTTAGTCTCTTTGGTACTTGCCACATGGATTTGGTCACTACTCCTAGAAGAATGGTGGCCAGAGTTTGAAGGTGCCAAGCTTGCAGAAGAGCGGTCAGTCTCATCATCCGGCTCCTTGGATATATCTTCCAAGCGCAGCACACCACCGGGTGTCTTCAGTGCAATATGCCTTATAAATTTTTCTCTCTGATGTGATATGTCAGGACGCTTTTCAGGGAGGGACTCTTTCACTTTTGGTATGATAGGATCTCTTGTGCTTTTCAGGTCTGAGTCCATAGAGTTTCTTTTTCTTTTGTCGGAGAATTTATTCTGTTTAGAGCCTAAAATTAATTTTTGTTATATCAGTGAAAAGTATACTGTTCTGTCTGGGGAGAGATTATTCAACTGAGAATATACAGACCACTCTGATGAAATGTTTGAATCCTAACTTTAGGCTGAGATTATTCACCGTATATGAAATGACAACTAATGGTATTATTTACCTATTAACTGATAAACAACGATGTCTAAGAATTTTAGAGCTAGTGATACATGCTCATTTTCACTACAAAACTGTTAAGTTTACTGCCTTACTCAACCAGAATAAAAGTATCACTCCCTATAACAGAAGTAACTATACATTTTGTACCAAGGAAGATTCTAAAGCACTTCTTCTCAAAAGTAGATCTTCTTTTTTAGGCCCTAAGACTAAGACTCTCGGTTCCAGACATGTAATACTTCTATATTACAAGTGCAGTTTTTTTTTTAAGATTACTAAGCAAAAACCGCAGAGATGACAAAACAGTTGACAAGGCGAATAATTTTAATTTCTCACTTAAAAATAAAAATTCATCCAAGAAAAATAAAAAAAAAAAAAGGAAGAAAAAGAAAAAAAATTTTTTTGAAAAGAAAAAAAAAATATAAATAAAAAAATTAAATTCATCTCAGGCTGGCGAGATGGCTAGCGGTTAAGATCCACCAAATGCTCTGCAGAGGACCGGGTTCGCTCCCCAGAACCACATGGTGGCTGAGAACATTTATACTCCAATTTAGGAGAACTCCAGCTCCAGGGGAATCCGACACCCTCTTCTGACTCTCCGGACATTGCATGACCACGGTGCCCAAACCTACATGAGAAGAACATATACACCTAATACAAACTAAATAAAACAATAAATAAAAATAAAATAAATAATTCAGCCTAGCATGGTGGTATATTGTCTATAATCTCGGCAGTTAGGAGTCTGAGGCAGGAGAACAAGTTCGAGGCTGCAGAGGACCTGAGCTCCGATACCCTTAAATATAACAACTCAGGGCTGGAGAGATGGCCTAGTGGTAGAGCACCGACTGCTCTTGCAGAGGACCCCAGGTCGATCCCCAGCACCACATGGCAGCTGAAGAACCGCTGTAACTCCAATTCCCAGTTCCAGGGAAATCCTGCCACCCTCTTCTGACTCCGTGCCATTGCACGACACGTGTGCACAGACTGCATGCAGACAGTACATTTTTTTTTTTTTTTTAATTAAAAAAATTAAAACAACCCAAAATATCCCCCCCAAAGCCCAATAACACATAGTATACCCAAGTACTCCTCCTATTGTGATTTCTCCTTTTTTTTTTTTTAACTTCTTATATTTATTAATTTTTATGTGTATGAGTGTACTTCCTTGCAGTAGATTGGTGCACCTGTGTCAGCAAATGCCATGGAGGTCGAAAGAGGGCATCAGCTTCCCCGGGGAACTGGAGTTTTAAAGATGGTTTCTTAGCCCCCATGTGGGTGCTGGGTATCGAACCCAGGTCCTCGCAAGAGCCGCCAGCACTCTTAACCTGAGCAATCTCTTCAAGCCCCTACTTACTTTTTCTTATATATTACTCAAGTTTTTAAGTTATTGTTATGGGTTGAACAGTGTCTCACCAAATTAATGTTCAGATGCTAACCCTAAGTACCCCAGAATGTGACCTTAATTGGAAATAGGTTCTTCATATACATAACTGAATTAAAAGCCAGAAGGGAGACACAGTAAGGAAATACAAGATGCCATGGGACTGAAGTAAAGTAGTTACAAGTCAAGAATGTTTTCTTTAGGCTGTGAGCAAATACCAGAAGCTAGAAGAGGCAAAGAATTCTTTCCTAGAATTACCAGAGAGCAGGACCATACCAATACACTGATTTTGGACTTCAACCTTCTAGAAATGAGATAATTTCTGTGATTTTAAGCTAGTAAATGTATTGGACACATGCCTGACTCACAGCACCTGGGCAGTAGAAGCAGGACGTTTAAGGTCATCCTTGGCTACATAGTTGAAGTTTAGGGCCATTCTGGAATATAAGATACCCATTTTTCCATCCTTTTATTATTTCTCTTATTTATTTTAAACTATTTTATTATATTTTTCTTTGTGTATGAGTGTATTGCTGGATGTATGTAAGTGCAACCCATTGTGCAATGTCCTCAGAGGTCAGAAGAGATCAGATTCCCGGGAAACTGGAGTTAAGACGTGTTAAACCCTTCAAGGCATGCTGGGACAACCCTGGGTACTCGCAGAGCAGGCCAAGCTCTTAACTCTGAGCTATCTCTCCAGCCCCATGCGACCATATTAAAAAAATAATAATAATAAAGGACAGGGATCACTTATAATGCAGGAATAGAAATCAAATGACTAAAAGACGGATGACGTCTAGAAGTAAGGTGATATCTTTTTTTTTTTTTTTTTTTTGTTTCTTTAAAGGGACAGGGTCTCCCTGTAGCCCCAGCTGTCTCGGAACTCACTCTGCCGACCAGGGCTGGCCTTGAACTCACAAAGATCCTCCTCCTCAAGCTCCCAAGTGCTGAGATTAATGGTGTGCGCCACCACACTGGTTGATTATCTTAATTTTAAGTAAGGCGTTAGAAGAAGTAAAATACAAAGCTGAATTTGTTCCAATTTCCTATGAAAGTCACCTTTTTTTTTTAGGCGTTTATTTTACCAGGTTGTGGATGATGCATTGCCTTTGATTCTGCACTTGGGATGGCAGAGGCAGGTGGATCTTTGGAGCTAGGCCGTCTAGTTTACATGGCGAGTTCCTGTCACCTGGGGCTACAGGGAGACCCTGTCTCAAAAACAAAAAGATTTATATCTATTTTTGTGTATGCGCTCGTTTTGCCTGCATGTATGTATGGTATACCATGTATGTGCCCTTGGGTGACAGTTCCCTGGAATGATGGCTGTGAACTGCCCAATGGTGTAAGAACCAAACCTGAGTACTCTGTAAGAGTAGTCTGTGCTTCTGTGCTTTTAAACTATTGAGCCATCTTTCAGAACCACTTTTCCCTCTAAGAGACAGGGTCTCCCAATGTGGCCCTTCTGCTGGCCTTGAATTTGCTTTGTGGATCAGCCTGGCCTCAAACTTTGTGGCCAGTCTTCTACCTCAACACCCTAGGTGCAGGAACTACCATGTCTAGCTGTATTTCTTCTTCTCTTTTTTTTGCGTCTTTTGAGACAGGGCTCTCCCTTTAGTTCCCCGCCTGGCCTAGAGGTCGCTATGTAGACCAGGTTGGTCTTGAACGCACAAAGATCCGCTTGCCTCAGCCTCCTAACTTGAGGGATTTATTAAGAGTGTGCTACCATACCCAGCTATCTAGCTGCATTTTTTAAATCACAGCAAAGGACATATTGAATATAGTAAGCTTTCAATGTTACCTATTGTGTTTACCATATCTTAGAAATGTAGGAGGCATTAGTGAAGTTCATTTTTCAAAGCCTCAAGTTATAGTAGAAAAAAACTTGCCGCGGCATGGTGGTGCAGCTTTACTCCTAGCACCTTGGGAGGCCGAGGCAGGCTGATTTGTGGTTCTACAGGCCAGCCTGGTTCTACAGAGTGAGTTCCAGGAAACCTGGGGACTATATGGAGATCCTGTCTCGAAAAGACAAAAAAAAAACAAACAACAAAAATAAACCCTGATCCAACAATTATTAACAGTTATTATTTCTAGTGGGCTTTCATTTTCTGAGTAATAAATTTTTGCAGTGTCAGAATTTTAATGTTTATTTTCTAATTTTACGAAAAGAAACTTTGGGGGGGCTGGAGAGATAGCCTCGTGGTTAAGAGCACTGATGCTCTTGCAGAGGACCCGGCTAAGAACTGTCTGTACTCCATAATTCCAGGAGAACTCCAGTTCCAGGGGAATCCAAGACTCCGCGTCATTGCACGAACGGGTGCACAAACCTACAAAAAAAAAAAAAAAAAAAAAAAACATACAAAAAAATTAATAAAAAAAAGATTAACAAACTGCTTCCAAAAAAACAAAGAAAAGAACTTTGGGCGCCTGGCGAGATGTCCTAGCGTTTAAGAGCGCCGACTTCTCTGGCAGACGACCAGGTTTGCTTACCAGCACCCACATGGTGGCTAAGAACCATCTTTAGCCAGCATGATGGCGCAAGCATTTAATCCTAATATTCGGGAGGCAAAGGAAAGGTGGATCTCTGTGAGTCCAGGCCAGCTGGGTCTAAGGAGACCCTTGTCTCAAAAAAAAAAAAAAAAAAAAAAAAAAAAAGAATTATTGAGTTGACAGGAGCTATTATGCATTTTCTCAACCAATAGATATTAAAAGTTCAAATTAGTATCTTTAGATGTTCTTGAAAAAAAATTTTTAATATTTATTTTTATTGTATGTGTATGAGTGTATTGTCTGTATACCCATGTCATGCAATGCCCACAGAGGTCACAAGAGGACGTTGGATCCCTTAGAATTGGAGTTATGGACTGTTGTTAGCCACATGCGGGTGCTCAGAACTGAACCCATGTCCTTTGGAAGTGCTCTTAAGTCGGAAGTCTGAGCCATTTGTCCAGCCCTCAGGTATCCTTGAAATTTAATATTAGAAAGGCTTCTTTGTATTTCAAATATTTAGAATTCAAGATTATACTTTTTTTTTCCTTTGTCTTTTTTGGGACAGGGTCTCCCTACAGCCCCAGCTGGCCTCAAACTCACTACGTAGACTAGGCTGGTCTCCAACTCACAGAGATCTGCCTGCCTCTGACTCTCGGGTGTTGGGATCAAAGGCATGCACCACTATGCCTGGCTAAGATTATGCTTTAAAAAACATTGTTTGGGGCTGGAGAGATGACCTAGTGGTTAAGAGCACTGACTGCTCTTGCAGAGGACCTGGGTTCGATCCCCAGCACCCACATGGTGGCTGAGAACTGTCTGTAACTCCAATTCCAGAACTCCAATTCCAGGGGAGTCCGACACCCTCTTCTGACCTCTGCGGCATTGCACGACACTGGTGCACAAACCTACATGCAGACAGTACATTCATACACATACAAAAAAAAAAATTAAAAATTAAAAAAACATTGTTTTACTCACTTTTAAAATAATTTACTTATTTTTAAATTCTCTATGTATGAATGTTTTACCCGCATGTTATACCACATGCATGCCTTACCTGTAGAGGTCAGAAGAGGGCATCAAATTCTCTGGAACTGGAGAAGGAAGTTGTGAGCTAACTGATGTTGGTGCTGAGAACCAAACTCAGGTCCTTTGTAAGAACAGTACCTACACTTAATCACTGAGGCATCACTCCAGCCTCTGCTTCATTATTATTTTTTTATCCTTTTGAAACAGGGTTTCCCTGTAGCCTCAGCTGGCCTGGACCTCACTACATAGACCAGGGTGGCCTTGAGCTCTCACGAGATGTGCCTGCCTCTACTCTGCCTCCCAAGTGCTGGGATTAAAGGCCTGTGCCACCATGTCCAGCTGCCTCTTTATTTTTTGAAATAATGTCCCATTCTGTAGCCCAAATAAGACCCAAACCTGGAATCTTCCCTCAGCCTCCTGAGTGCTAGGATTACAGATATGTGCCACCATGCCTGATATTAAGATTATATTTCTTGAGGCTAGAGAGATGGCACATCAGTTAAGAGCACTGGCTGCTCTTGCACAGAACCAGCACTCACATGGTGCCTAACAATCATCTTAACTCCAGTTCTAGGTGATCCAATGCACTCTTTTGACCTCTTTGGACACTGCATGACACAGGTGTACTTATACACAAAAATAGAAATAAAACATTATTCACACTCAGGAGAGAGAGGCAGGTGGATCTTTGTGGGTTTAAGGCAACCCTGGTCCACAAAGTGAGTTCAGGCCAGCTGGGACTATAGGAAGACTGTCTCAAAAAGACCAAAAAAATAAATAAGGTACTGGAGAGATGGCTCAGCAGTTAAGAGTGCTGACTGCTCTTGCAGAGGACCAGGGTTTGATTCCCAGCACCCACACAGAAGCTAAGAACCATCTTTAAGCCAGGTGTGGTTATGCATGCCTTTAATCCTAGCACTCAGGAGGCAGAGGCAGGCAGATCTCCGAGTTCAAGGCCAGCCTGGTCTACATAGAGAGTTCCAGGACAGCTGGTGCAACATACAGGGAGACCCTGTCTCAAAAATACCAAAAAAAAAAAAAAAAAATGTTCTCAGCCGGGCATGGTGGCTCACACCCTTAATCCCAGCATTGGGGAGGCAGAGGCAGATGGATCTCTGTGAGTTCAAGGCCAGCCTGGTCTATAGGGAGACCTGGTCTCAAAAAATAAATAAATAAATAAATAAATAAATAAATAAATAAATAAATAAA
>VZQC01006100.1:776765-841476 GCA_009823505.1 Rhizomys pruinosus | reverse complement strand
AGAGGGAGGGGCTGGAGAGATGGCCTAGTGGTTAAGAGCACCAACAGCTCTTGCAGAGGAGCCGGGTTCGATCCCCAGCACCCACATGGCGGCCGAGAACCATCTGAAACTCCAATTCCAGGAGAACTCCAGTTCCAGGGGAATCTGACACCCTCTTCTGATCTCCGCGGCATTGCACAACATGGGTGCACAAACTTGCATGCAGACAGTACATTCATACACATACAGAAATAAAATTAATAAAAAAAAATTTAAAAAAAGAAAAAGGCAGAGGGAAGCTCTTACTATACAATTTAGGCTGGCCTCAAGCTCTAGATCCTCCTGTTTCAGCCGCTTTTTTTTTTTTTTTTGGTCTTTTTGAGACAGGGTCTCAGCTGTCCTGGAACTCACTCTGTAGACCAGGCTGGCCTTGAACTCACAAAGATCCGCCTGCCTCTGCCTCCCAAGTGCTAGGATTAAAGGTGTGTGCCACCATGCCCAGCTTGTTTCAGTCCCTTGAGTGCTTGATATTACAGGTGTGTGTCACTGTTACCTAGCTCTAAAGACTATTCTTTTTGGATATATATATATTTTTTTTATCTTTTTGAGACAGGGTCTCCCTATGTAGACCAGGCTGGCCTTGAACTCACAGAAATCCATCTGCTGCTGCCCAGCTTAAAGACGGTTCTTAGCCGCCATCTGGATGCTGGGAATCAAACCCAGGTCCTCTGCAAGAGCAGTCAGTCGGTGCTCTCAACTGATGAGCCATCTTTCCAGCCCCTTGGATACAATTTTACCAAACTCTTTAATTATCTGAGACATTTCATTCCCGGAGGGAAATGGCATATCTGAATATATTTAAAATTTTTGTTTTTTATTATTATTGTTATTATTGTTGTTTTGGGGGGTCTCCCTGTAGTCCCAGCTGGCCTAGAACTCACAAAGATCCACCTGTCTTTGCCTCCTAAGTGCTGGGATTAAGAGTGTGAGCCACCATGTCTGGCTGAGCAAATTTTTTTTTGGTATTTTTTGAGACAGGGTCTCCCTGTTATAGCCCCAGCTGGCCTGGAACTTGCTATGTAGACCAGGCTGGCCTTGAACTCACATAGATTCACCTGCCTCTGCCTCCCAATTGCTGGGATTAAAGGCGTGCACCACCACGCCTGGTGCGAATACGTTTTTAAAAACAGTACCAGTAAGACACAAACTTATTTAGAAATTCCTAAGTTTAAAGTTTGATGCTACTTACCTGAAAGTTCCCATGAATCAGAAGATGATCTTTTTCTTGAGAGATGTCCATTTTCCTATTAGGAAAAGTAGGAAAAAATAAATTAGGAATTTGGGGCAGTAAAGAATGTGAATTCTTCTTCAAAACATCTGAACAGATTTCTTGATAACAAACCAGGTAAGCCTGCTTTAAAAATATAAAATTCTGGGGAGGAGGGCTATGAGAGGACACCAATGGGGGAAGGGGCTATAGAGATGACTGAAATGTTTTGTGTGGAATACAGAACAAAATTCAATTAAAAAATTATAAAAAAAATGTAAGATTTATGTGAGAAGTTACAATAGTTTATATATAGGATTAGAATGTGAAAAGGTATACTTATAAAAATAATAAAGGGAATATAAAAATGATAATCATATTTAAAAATAAAAGAAAAATATAAACTACTCAATAGATCTTTAAAAATTAAAATATTTTAAGTCTTAAAATGAAGGGTATGAGCTGAAGATATAAAGATATAGCTCAGTAGTAGAGTGGTTGCCTAGCATGTACAAAGCCCTAAATTCAAAACCCTGGGACACATACAAACACACATATACACAATGGGCATTTCTATCATAAATATACAAAGATATCACAAGGATGAAGTCATTTTTCGTAATGCTAACAGTAATTTATATTCATAACACAAAATTAATATTATATTAGAACATTGTTACTCTTTTCTTTTTTAATCTTTTTGAGACAGGGTCTCCCTAAAGCTCCAGCTGGCCTGAACTCTAATATGTAGATCAGGCTGAGGTTGAACTAGAGATCTGCCTGCCTCTGCCTCAGGAGTGCTGGAATTAAGGGCCTGCACTACCAGTCCCGGTTTAGAACACTGTTATTCCATGGGCCAAATCTTTAGCATCCTCACTAATAAAGGCAATCACTTCTTGCACAGGCCTCAGGATTTACAACTATCTTCTAATAATATACAATGCAAAGATTTATATTCACTTCTAGAATGTTCAAGCTTATTTTGGTTCATCTGATTTAGAATTTTCATAGTTCTTTATCAACCTGCACTTTTCTGCCATGTTGGGGGCTCCATGCTACACAGGCTTTCCACTACTGAGCTCCACTCTGTCCTGCATGGTTGTTTTCAGTATAAGGCTGTGCAAGGCAGGCTAGTCTCCCCCATCCTTTTCCCTTAGCCTCCTAAGCCTGGAATCACAGGTTATGTACCATTTCTTTTCTTTCTTTTTTTTTTTTTTTGTCTTTTTGAGACAGGGTCTCTCTTTAGTCCCAGCTGGGCTGGAGCTCTCTATGTAGACCAGGTTGACCTTGAACTCACAGAGATCCGCCTGCCTCTGCCTCCCGAGTGCTGGGATTAAAGGAATGCACTACCACACCTGGTGTATGTACCATTTCTTGACATGAGTCTCTTTTATTTACACTGTATATAAAAGCATTTGAAATTAACAACTTGACTTTCTAGGGAAGTAAAGTGTTAATGCTAATCTGAGTCAATATTCTCTGATGAAAAATGTGATTGGATTAAGAAATATTTGTGGGGCTGGAGAGAGATGGCTCAGCAGTTAAGAGCACTGACTGTTCTTGCAGAAGACCTGGGTTCGATTCCCAGCAACCACCTGGCAGCTAAGAACTGTATTTAAGCTGGGCATGGTGGCACATGCCTTTAATACCAGCACTCTGGAGGCAGAGGCAGGTGGATCTCTGTGAGTTCAAGGCTAGCCTGGTCTACAGAGTGAATTCCAGGCCAGGTGGTGCTATAGGGAGACCCTGTCTCAAAAAAAATAAAAAATTGTAGTTTTCTAAGTCATAATTTATGTTTCTAAGACCTACAGAGCTATTTAAGATTTACACATGAGCTCAGTAGTTAAGAGTATTTGCTGCTCTTAAGGCCTGGAGTTTGGTTCCTAGTACTCATATCAAGTAGCTCACAATTCCTATACCTCAAGCTCCAGGGGATCCAATGCCTTCTTTGGTCTTCTTGGGCACCCGTACACACAGGTGGAAACACACATAGATACACATAATTAAAAAAAAAAAAAGATTTGTATTGTAAACCAGTGGTTCTCAAAATTTTAAATAAATCAGAATTATCTGGAAGACATAATTGCAAATTGCTGGGTTCTATCTCCACTGTTTCTGGTTTTGGGTCTGGGTTGTGGGTCCCAAGACTATATTTCTTACAAATTCTCAGGTGATGCTGCGGCTGCTCCCGAGACATTTTGAGAACCACTGTTCTAAACCATATTGTTTTCTTTGAGATTTTTCCATTCCTTAAGTATTTCCCTTCAGCAGATCCTAACTTAAAAATGACTATACTTGCCTGAAAAAATGTTCACTTTCCTGTTAAAAAAGATCTTTGCTCCTGGTCCAAAAAGCTTATGCGCAAGAAACACAGCTTTACTGAATTCACTGAAGGGTATCTGGAAGAAACCTAATGAAACCAGCTTCAACACAAATTGTACATCCATATTTCCTTAAGACACCAATGTTATGTAGTATTAAATATTTAAGACTCAGTATTCTACCATGATGTAGTAGGTAGTGACAAAGTTAATTCAGTAATTGTTGTACATACCAGATTTGAAAGATTACTCTTTCCAGGTATGATATCATTCTGTTTACTTTGTTCCTGCCTTTGTTTACATTTTTTTCCTATACTAGAGGATTTTAAGGAAAGAGTGCTTGCTTCTGAGAAAGAATTTTCTGAGTTGATTCTTTGTTCCATTTGCTCTTTTCTCAACTTCTTTAGTTCTCGTTCTCGGCAGTAAGAAGCTAGTGACAACTGGAACTTAGCTCCTAGTGTGCTTTCTCCTGGGGGGTGCCGGGATACACTGCTTCTGCTACTGAGACTTCTGGAGCTGTTCTTAATGATGTCACCTTCTGTCACTGGGACCTGCTTCTTGGAGTCTGTACTGGTCTTGCCTCGATCTCTGTCATGCTTCTCCCTGTTACTTTCATGAATGGACAGTGACTTCCTCCTCTCTGGAGACCGGTGTTTTTGGTGTTTTTTCTTCCGTGCCTTCATCTCTTTTGACAAGCGGTATGAGGAAGGAACATAGATATTCGTTCCTTTGGGTAAATATTTGGAGGCTAGTGACACACAAGGTTGACGTGATTCGTGAGCACCATGATCTTTGTGGTGCCCCTTAACACCTTTCATGAAAGCTTCTAAGATAGGACTTTCTTCTGATGGCACTCTTTTGGGTTTAGATTTTTTTGGTGAGGATAATTTCCTGTCAAACTGCTCTGTTCCACTAATGGATAATCCATTTCCTCCATATTTGATGCTTGATTTTTGTGGAGAATCCAACATATGTTTGTCTAAAACATATACAAATTGCATGTTATTAAAAGTAAACCAATGCTTATTTATCTTAATCATTAACTTTTTTTAAAAATTTTATTTATTTTTTTAATGTGTATGAATGTACTGTCTGCATGTAGGTTTGTACACCCGTGTCGTGTACTGTCTGCATGTAGGTTTGTGTACCCGTGTCGTGCAATGCCTCGGAGGTCAGAAGAGGGTGTCGGATTCCCCTGGAACTGGAGTTAAAGACGGTTCTCAGCTGCCATGTGGGTGCTGGGGATCGAACCCGGGTCCTCTGCAAGAGCAGTCGGAGCTCTTAACCGCTAGGCCATGTCTCCAGCCCAATAATTATCTTTTAAATATATTAAAGCCATTAAAAAAATTAAAGCCAACTAAGATTTGGTTAATGAGACAGACTTTGGGGATGGACAGGGGAGAAATTAAGAAATGGTGATAGCCTTACTTTTAAAGCTCCCTTTTACTACATCACATAATCTCCCTATGGCTCTGTTTTTAAGTTCCTGTAGTAGAGAATAAAAATGGTATATATTATATGCACTACAACCTGGAATGATAGTTTCAATGCTAAGAATATATAACAGCAGACAGACAATGTTTAATATTTATTTTTGTAAAAATTACTGCATTTTAGAACTTGGGAGGCAGAGGCAGGTGGATCTCTGGGAGTTCAAGGTCAGTCTGGTGTACATAGTGAGCTCTAGGCCAGCTGGAACTAAAGGGAGACCCTGTCTCAAAAAGACCAAAAAAAAGAAAAAAATTTACTGCATCTTCATCAAAACATTATATTTTCAATTTTGAATACCATACCCAAAGTCTGGAGGGCCTCCTCACTTCCAACAACCCAAAGAAAGATGAATTAACAATATACATACCTTGTTTTGAAGCTGGCTTGAAGAAATCTATAATTGATTGTTTCCTGAAAATAAAAGCACAAATATGGCATCACAAAAGCAAATATTAAAACCTCAGTAATCTAGATTAAATGGTGAATTTAAGATTTCTATATCATAGGCTGGATTTTCCTATTTGATGTAACTCATCAAGTTCTATAATGGCAATCCCACTTTGTTGAGCCTTAAGATGAAAAGATAATCACTTTCTGTATGTTTCTAAAAACACAACCAAGACTTATGAAATCTACAGCACTGACAAAGCAACATGGATTGTGAATCCAGGGAATCAACATAGACTGCTTTTAAGTATCAGGTGGTGGTGTGCACCTACCTTTAGTCCCAGCATTTGGGAGGCAGAGGCAGTTGGATCTCTTGTGAGTTCAAGGCCAGCCTGGTCTACAAAGTGAGTTCCAGGACAGCTGGGGCTGTAGGGAGACTCTGTCTCAAAAAGACAAAAAATAAATTAAATAAATATTGGAATGCTCACAGATACATGGTAGAATGGAAGATCTTGGGATAAGCATCTGATTCTATTTGTTATTTCCAGTGATTGGTACAACATACCACCTAAAAAGAAATCTGATGAATAATGGAGATTATAATAATCCTGAACAGACTTTTTTTTGGTGTTTTTGAGACAGGGTCTTCCAGTAGCCCCAGCAGGTCTGGAACTCACTCTGTAGACCAGGCTGGCCTTGAACTCCAGATCTGCCTGCCTCTGCCTCTGCCTCCTGACTGCTGGGATTAAAGGCATGAGTCACCACGCCCAGTGGTCTGAACAGACTCTTAAGAGCAGAATATGGGGGCTGGAGAGATGGCCTAGTGGTTAAGAGCACTGACTGCTCTTGCAGAGGACCCACGTTTGATCCCCAGCACCCACATGGCAGCTGAGAACCGTCTTTAACTCCAATTCCAGGAGAACTCCAGTTCCAGGGGAATCCGACACCCTCTTCTGACCTCTGCAGCATTGCGAGACACAGGTGCACAGACATGCATACAGACAGTACATTCATACACATAAAAATAAANCCAAAATATAATCTGTATTCTTCATGTATTTTTAAAATATGCACATATGACTTGATATGTTTATATGCATATTTATCTTAAATTTATACATATATATATACATGTACGCTGATTATATTTATAGCTCATGTTAAAGGCTAAGGGGTTTTTTTTCTTTTATTTTTCTTTTTCTATAATAGTATTTTTTTTAATGGCCTGTTTCTACAAATGACAGAGACACATTGGGGATAAAATAGATTACGTGGCTGGAGGTTAGGTCAATGCAAGCCACAAAGCTGGTATCATGAAGCCAAGTTCAGTAGTGCACACCTGTATGTCCGTACTCAGAAGACTGGGACAAAAGCGTTGCTTGGAATTCAAGGCCAGCATGGGCTACATACCAAGTACCAGGTCAGCAAGGGTTAAAGACACACACACACACACACACACACACACACACACAGAGTTCAGCAAGGGTTAAAGACACACACACACACACGCATGCACGCACACAGGCACGCACACATGTGTGTGCAAAAAAAAGTATAGCTAAATCATTGAAGGCTGAGTTTTAACTCTATCTAGAGGAAGCTAAATATAACATGGACTCACCTTTTTCTCCCAACTCATTGTAAAAAGTAAGAAGTCTCCTTGGAAAGGTATATATAAATTTCTCCTAAAGATTAGTTAATGTTTTCTTTAAGTTATATAATTTACTATTGTAAAGAAAGATGTTTATAGTGAACTCAGTTGTAAACCGAATCATAAAACTACATATTGTAAAGTCCATCTTGTAATATATTCTGAGTATTCACAATAAAAATAGGAACTCTATTTTTTTTTTTTCTTTTTGAGACAGGGTCTCCCTGTATTCCCAGCTGTCCTAGAACTCACTCTGTAGACCAGGCTGGCCTTGAACTCACAAAGATCCGCCTGCCTCTGCCTCCCGAGTGCTAGGATTAAAGGCGTGCGTCACCACGCCCAGCCAAATGTTTAATTTCTTAAGATTTTTTTTTTTATGTGTATGTGTTTTTGTGTGAGTGTATGCTGTTTGTGTAGGTGCCCACAGAGGCCAAGAGGGGTTAGATCCTTTGAAGCTAGAGTTATAGGTGACTGTGAGCCCCCTGATATGGGTGTAGAAAGTGTTCTTAACTACTGAGCCATCTCAACAGCTCATGTTTAAATTTTTTTTTTTTTTTAGATTGGGTATCCCTGTAACCCCAGCTGACCTGGAACTTGCTATGTAGACCTGACTGGCCATGATCTCATAGACAATGGCCTGCCTCCGCCTCCTGAGTGGTGTGATTAAAGGCATGTGCCACCAAAACCGACATGTTTAATTTTTTTATCTAAAAATCCTTAAGGTATTTTACAAAACAGCATACTATGTGGAAAAACAAGTAAAAAGCCAAAAGCACAGTTGCTTTAATAATTTTTCTAGATTGTTTATGTCCTAACATGGGCACACAACAAGACAATATAATATTACCAGAACTTATACTCTGACTTGTCTAGAATTTAGAATTGGAGGGCTGGAGAGATGGCTCAGTGGTTAAGAGCACTGTCTGCTTTTGCAGAAGATCCGGCACCACATGGCAACTAACAACTGCCCATACTAGTTCCAGGGGATCCAGCAATCTCTTCTGGTCTCCTCAGGCATTGCACAACATGGTAAACTTACCTGTAGCCAAAATACTCCCATAAAATACGTAATAATTAGAACTCTAGCTATGAAAAGGGAGATGTTATATGCAGAGCAAAATAATTAATAAACTTACTGGCAAATTTTACTAAAATGTTCCCATTTTGCTGAAAGAGAATAGGGTGTAGGCTAACAGTTTCTCTACTCCACTACGAGGCTGGAAACCTCAGTGAAGAATTCAACAATCTAAATCCAAGGTTGAGCTTTTTCTATATTGTGTATATTTTACTAGTCACATCGGAAGAATAATGTACATATTTACTGGTCTACTGAGAGTCCATCACTGAGATGTTGATGCAAAACCTAAATGTTGACCGGTGTGGTAGTGCACACCTTTGATCCCAGCACTTGGGAGGCAGAGGCAGGCAGATTTCTGTGAGTTCAAGGCCAGCCTGGTCTACATAGTGAGTTCCAGGACAGCTGGAGCTACAGGGAGACGCTGTCTCAAAAAGCCAAAAAAAAANCAGGTTGTTTTTTTTTATTTTTTAAAAATTTATTGTATGATGTATTTGTGCCGTGCAAATCGGTAATGGTTTGTTCGAGCCTGTGTCAATGCGCAATGCACGAACAGAGGTCGAGAAGATGGGTGGTTGTCTAGTGTAGCTATCCCTGTGAACTGGATTTCTCTGGAATGGAGTTACAGACCGTTCTCAGCCGCCATGTGGAGGCTGTGGGGATTTGAACCGCAGTTCCTCTCCAAGAGCATTGGTGCTCTTAATCGCTAGGCCATCTCTTCCAGCCCATCACTTATGGATTCTTGATCACAGTGTGTTTTCCATCCATCATCTCGCTTGCCTCAAGTCAGTTAAAGACTCATTAATATTCAGGCAAGATATGGGCAAAATGTTGACTAGAGCAGACCCCTTTGGGTTTGCGTTTATGTAGTCAACTGAGTACATTGGGATGGATTGTCTTCGTCTTTATCCGACTTGTCTTTCTCCAAAAGGCTGCCATAAGCAGATTGAAATGGTGTCACCGCAGGAATTTGCTACCAATGTGCCTTAAGTTTAAGAAAATTGGTTAAGAGATCATCCAGCAAGTAGGGGAGCTGAAGAACATTAACTATGTTTGGTGCTAAGTTCCTCAATAACCTCCAGGCTATTATGGTTGAAGGGAGCGAGACAGAAACGATACCATGGAAAGATCACTCGTTCATCTAGACAATGTGCGAGACATTTAGGCGCAGGGAGGAGAGGTGGTTTTCAGAAGGCCTTGTCCCGCTGATACATAGTTTCCCACTGGAGGAACATCAGCCTTAGAGTTACAGATGGGTTAAAAAACCTCGTTCGACTAAGGTCATTGATACGAGGGCAACTATTCTGCTCAATCCCCTAAGTGTCAAACTGGCACACCTTACGGACGAGAGGGCTGGGACAAGTTATTCAGTCCATTCTTGGCGTCTGCAACAACCTTCAAAATCTCAGGTTAGCCAGGTCTACAAAGCAAGATGTAAGACCTTGTCTCCAAGGTCTTTGGCTGAATCTGCTTTGAACATACCACATCCTTGACATTACTGACTGGATCTATTTTGAGTAGATTCATGCTTTTCTTTTCTTCTACAAATCAGAGAAAGTGGATTTGTTGTTATTCTTTGCTTTGTTTTTATGACAAGGTCTGCATAACTCAGGTTGGCTTCAAATTCCCTATGTAGGAATTTGGACTTTGAACTTCTAATGTCCCTGTCGCCAGCTTTGAGTGCTAGGATTATAAGCACTGTGCGCGACTTACCCTTGGTTCTGGATAGTGGTAGTAAAGATGCAAACCCAGGGCTCATGAGTGGCAAGGCAAGTATTTTACTAACTGAGCCACATCCCCAATAAAAGTCCCATCTTGCTGGTTTTGAGAGATGCCTAGCAGTTAAGAGCACCACACTGCCATCTTGCAGAGGACCCAAGGTTCGATCCCCAGCACCCCACATTGGCGGCTGAGAACTGCTTTAACTCCAGTTCCGGGGATCCGACGCCACCCTCTTCTGACCTCCGTTCATGGTCCACTTCTACCAACCATCAGGTGCATCAGGGACCCTTACATGGGCCAGGACAGTCAGCACATTCATACACAAGATAACAGAAAATAAGAAAGAATGGTTGTACATTATGCATTTATCATAAGATTATCTCCATCAAGGTTCCTAGTGTTGTACTGCAGCTAAAATTATGATTCAGGTGAGATGCCTATACTACAGAACAAACTATCGATAGATGCAGAGACAAGACCATATGTAGATAAGTTGGATATCTAACCCAACCACTATGACTGGAAGAGAAATAGAAGCTCAAAGATCATTTGGCAGGTCATATGCGGTGGGTCAATGCACCTTGACCCATAACCTGAGGGTTTGTAAGAGTGAGAAGAAAACACACCCCCACAGACAATACGACAACAAGCAAGAGACGTAACAACACAATTCATCGTTAGTCTGCTCATTCATTTATCGCCTTCCTGTACAGTGGTTCATGCCACTTATGTATGTGACCCTGTAGCCACGAACACCCAATTCATGATTTACTGTGCTATAACTGTGAACCCCAATCTAATATAGGAGACAAAGTATATGCTTAGCCATGGACCAGTAAAATCGGCCACAAAAGCGACTACCAATATCTGAGGGATAACGTAAAGGAGCCATTTTGGGTCTTATTCTTAATTGTATGCTAGCGCTCTTATCCACTACTTTTACTCGGTGTACGGTAAACCAATTTATTGATAGCCAATATTATTGGTAACGACTAGCATTGTTTATATACACACTGCGTTGTGCTCACTTGGAGAAAAGAAAGCCTCTGGATCCCATCTCTCTGCATATTATGGGCACCTCTCACAAGCTATCTTCTTCATCTCAGCCTAGAAAAGTTTCTAATCTTAGCGATCATCAGTTAATTGGCTTCGTAATCTGTTTCGGAACCAAGACATTCCTCGGCTTCAGTTGTGGAATTTCCTTTTTCTCACATATGTTTTGGACGTGTACCAGTCTTGGCTATGTGACTTATACGAGGCGTGTTAAGTTTAAGAATCATGGACATGGAAAGTGCCCTCTAATGCCTAATGTTCCTTCTAGGAAAGGGAAGGCATCTATCCAGAAAGGGAAGTAGATTTTACCAAACAAGAAGGAATATAGTCATTTATCAGTACTAAGTGATTCTATTTGATTCCTCGTCCCAAAATTTTTAAAAAACAAAAAATACAAGCATTCCTCAGCGAATCGCATCACTATAGATTTTTTATTCTTAAGAAACTTCTGTCAATCCTCAAGGATTTTTTTTTAATTCCTTAATTCATCTAAGCATATCTTTGCTGGGGTAACATCCCTAGCCACAATTGTTTTATCTCCAGCCTACTAAAGTAGCCATTACTAAATGTGTACACCCAACCTGACACATACCTTCAGCCCTACAGTTCAAAGTTCCTGCACCTTTCCTTGGCTCTCATGTGAGGTCATAACTATAGCTGACCTCCCACCCCGACCCTTTCTGTCAAGTCTAAACAGAAAGTCCAGCATACCTCACAGTAGGCGACATTGGGTGTCTTCATGATTAAGAAAGCACTGTGAGCCGGGCGTGGTGGGGTGCATCCTTTTATCCTATCACTCGGGGAGGCAGAGGCAGGGCGGATCTTTGTGAGTTCAAAAGGCCGCCTGGACTACAGAGTTGAGTCCAAGACAGCTGGGGCTACAGGGAGACCCTGTCACGAAAAGACCAAAAAAAAAAAAAAAAAAAAAAATAAAAAAAAAAGAATTGTTAGAGACACTGAGACCAGTCTTATCGACGAACGGTCATTATTTAAATGCTATGTATTTCTGGGCTTGGGGCTGGAGAGATAGCCTAGCGGTTAAGAGCACCGACGCTCTTGCAGAGGACCCGGGTTCGATCCCCAGCACCCACATGGCGGCTAAAACCGTCTGTAACTCCAATTCCAGGAGAACTCCAGTTCCAGGGGAATCCGAGACCCTCTTCTGACCTCCGCGGCATTGCACGACATGGGTGCACAGACCTGCATGCAGACACTACATTCATACACATACAAAAATAAATAAATAAATAATAATAAAAAAAAAATTTAAAAAAAAAATAAATAAAATTAAAATAAAAAAGACAGTACCAAGTTCATAAATAATTTAAACACGTTTTATTGTCAGAGGGTGTCATTTGATGAAGTTCATTACACAGTTCCCACAAAATCTTTACCAAAAAAATTGGCCTCTTCGAGAGGTATAAACTTACTAAAGGGAAGTTATTTTACATTCCAATTTTTTTTTTTACTATGAAGCATTATGTACACTGGACTATAAAGTAATTCGTGGGTTTTCCTTGTCACACTTACAAATTTCATTCATGTTGACACCAATAGGATCAGATGGATCTAAATAGATGCACTAGGTAAAAAAGGCCTCAGGTCACGCTCTGGGAGAGGATAAAAACAATCTTCGATCTATGGCGGGGCTCTCCGTAGCTACAGAGGCTGGTGGTCACTAGACCACAAGAATCACAACTACAGACAAGGAAACTCCAACTCCCAGAAGCCCCCGCGCAGAGGCGGGGTGAGGGCTTGCAGGCCCCAGAACGCCAAGGCCTGAGCTCGCTGAGGATGGCGGGAACTGAAGAGCAGCGGTCCGCAGTCCTCCCCTCATCCCCTTGCCCCCGCGACCCGGCCCCTTCGCCAGCCCTGTGCACGGTACCTGTCCCCAGGGCTCTCTGTTCTCTTTCCCGCTGCAGCAGGGGTGGTACTACCGGGTCTCAGATGGCAGCGTGGGGGCGACGACCCCGGAGCTGGGGATGAGGGGAAACCTGGCCTAGTGGGCATGCAGCGCCTTGTCATGTCGGCGCCGCTGGCGACGGCGGCATGAGCTGTGGCTGGAGACGCTGGGTGTGTGGTTGCCGTCTTGCTGCTGGGACTCGGGGAGGATGTCTGTGCAGAGGTGGGCGGCACCCCCTACTGTCTTCATGGCGGTTTTCTCTTCGGAAGTGACTCCCGTATGAGCGGGAAGGAACCTGAAGACCGTCAGGGGCGGGCCTTATGTGAGGATTCGTGTGATGATTGGTTGATCTTGGAGTCACTCTGGTCGTGGCGCAATAGAAAGCTGCGGCCTCTAAGGAGAAGGCGGGGGTCTCTGGAAGGGGGAGGGGAGAGTGAAAACTGCCCTCCCCCAGGCCCGTCACGTGCACCCGAGGCCGGTCCTCAGCCTCGGGTCCATGTCGGCCTTGGCTGGTGCGTGGGGGTGGGAAAGCCGAAGCTTTGGCTGCTGCTGCGACAGCTGGCGATACCCGCTTGATCAGGGCTACGAGGTGAGATTTGCAGAACTGACCCCGAGCCTGCAGCTGTCTGCAGCGAGGATGGCCAGCAGTTGTCACACAATTGTGCTACAGAAATCCACAGCTGCTCTAGTATTACATAGTTACTTTAGCGTCTTGGGCCAGAGTGCCATAATGCTGGCACATTTCCTCAGAGGTCTTCTAGGCCCAATGTGATTTGTCCATTCTGTGAGTGTTAAGTGTTAGTGGTAGACCTCTCCTTTTAAAAAAAAAATATTTATTTATTTATTTATTTATGTGTGAATGTACTGTATGCATGTAGGTTTGTGCACCCGTGTCGTGCAATGCCGCGGAGGTCAGAAGAAGCTGTCGGATTCCCCTGGAACTGGAGTTCTGGAATTGGAGTTTCAGACGGTTCTCAGCCGCCACGTGGGTGCTGGGGATCGAACCCGGGTCCTCTGCAAGAGCAGTCGGTGCTCTTAACTGCTAGGCCATCTCTCTAGCCCCGACCTCTCCTCCTTTTTAGGGAGGGGAGGAGAAACCCAACCATTAAACTAAACAGTCTTTATAAAAGCATTTTTTTTGTCTTGGAGTGCTCATGAAATCTCTGCAAGCGGGCTTCCGTGGAGACTTTTGAACCCACCAATCCTAATTTGTAAAGGGCTTGCACTTTGAAGGCTGTTACCCTGGGTTTTCCTTGCAGAGTGAGAGATTATTGGTCACTGTTATCTCTGAGCCTTCGTCTCCATGTCTATACAATGGGTGTATTACACATTTCTCTAGATTATTTGAAGCAATAAGTAAACAGTTCATTTCTCATGTAATTGGTACTAAGTAAATTATGATCCCCTTTCTTCAGATAGACTCCTGTTGTAAACAGGAAGGTAATCCTGTTGAAGAACTGTAATCCTAACATTTGGGAGACTAAGATAAGAGGATCAACCTGTTGAGCCTGTAGGAACTCAGTCAATTTGGATTTGGAAACCCTGAGAAGTGTTCACCCTTGGCTGGGAAAAGGCCTCTGTAACCTTGCTTGGCCTCTGCGAGAGAGAAAAGCCTTGACCACCTTGACCGACCATGAAGCGCCCATGCCCTATTGCCTACTTTCCTAGAGGGCTCACACCCTATATCCCCATCCCGCTAGGAGCCCACTGCTCTGTATCCTTTCCCCTATGTGCATGCACCTGTTGTCCTCACCCTATTGCCTACTTTCTCCTTAACGGTCTGCCAAAGCTGCCATGTGGTTGTCATGCTCCGGAGACATAGACACTGGACTGCCATGCCCTAAAATAAAACCCGAGTTATCTTTACTGGAGTCCTGAATATTTTTGCACAGGCAGAGTATCTCCTTGAAATGAACCTAACAGAGCCTAGGGCTTGGGAGATGGCTCACTGGATAAAGGCATTTGTTGTCACCACTGGAGATCCACATGATGAAAGACAGAACTGACTCTAGCAAGTTGTTCTCTGACTTCCACACACATACACACAAATAAGTGTAATAAAAGGCCTTTAGAAAAAAGATTGAGGCCAGGGGCTGGAGAGATGGCCTAGACATTAAGAGTGCCGACTGCTCTTGCAGAGGACCCGGTTTTGATTCCCAGCACCCACATGGCTACTAAGAACCGTCTTTAACTCCAGTTCCAGGGAAATCCGATACCCTCTTCTGACCTCCGGGGCATTGCACAACATGGGTGCACAAACCTACATGCAGATAGTACATTCATACACATACAAAAATAAATAAAAAAGAACACTCGTGGGGCTGGAGAGATGGCCTAGTGGTTAAGAGCACCGACTGCTCTTGCAGAGGACCTGGGTTCGATTCCCAGCACCCACATGGCGGCTGAGAACCGTCTGTAACTCCAGTTCCAGGAGAACTCCAGTTCCAGGGGAATCCGAGACCCTCTTCTGACCTCCTCAGCATTGCAGGACACGGGTGCACAGACCTACATGCAGACAGCACATTCATACACATACAAAAACAAATAAAATTTAAAAAATAATAAAATTTAAGCTGGGTGTGGTGGTGTGCACCACATCTGTGGAGTATTGTCTTGATTATCAAGCAGTGTGGGAGGGCCCAGCCCACAATAAGTGCTACCACCCTGGGCAGGTTGTTATGTACAGTATAAAAAGGCAGGCTGGGCATGAGCCAGGGGAGCAAGCCAGTGAATAGCATTCCTCTATGGCCTGTGCTTCAGCTCCTGCCTCCGGGTTCCTGCCCTGAGTTCCTGCCTTGGGCTCCCTTTAATCCTAGCACTTGGGAGGCAGAGGCAGGCTGGTCTTTGTGAGTTCAAGGCCAGCCTGGTCTACAGAGTGAGTTCCAGGACAGCAGGGGCTACAAGGAGACCCTGTCTTGAAAAGACAAAAAAAATTAAAATTTTAAACCCTTGAAGAAGGAGATTGAAGAAGACATCAGAAGATGGAAGGACCTCCCATGCTCATGGATTGGAAGAATTAATATAGTAAAAATGACCATCCTACCCAAAGTAATATACAGATTCAATGCAATCCCAATGATAAATCAATAAAAAAAAAAAAAACTTATACTACATAAAAACAGTAAATTCCCAGTTATAAGGAGCAGAAAAAAATGTCCTTGATTTTGGTATTTCTTTTCTTAGATTATTACTATCAGTATATGCTGTGCTTTCTAGATGGGCTCTGTATGTTTATTCTTTACCTCCTACCCTCTACTTGGCCAGCCTATTGGCCACTTTATTCTCATTAATTCTTCCTCTTGAGGGCTACCAGGGAAGAGAAAGGAGGTGAACCCCAGGTCAGTCTGGTGTGCTTAGCAACAGAAGCAATTCAATCTCAGTATAATAAATTTGAAAGACCTGTTCAATTTTTTTTTTGTATGTGTCACTTAGGAATTTGTTCTATCCAACAGATAGAACATTCCTCTCAGTTAAAGCTTGGATATCCTTGAGATGGATATTTTGGTTATTAACGGTCATTATAACAGTCCTTTTTTTTTTTGTCTCTCAAAGATTTTTTGTTTTGAGATAGGCTCTTGCTATGTAGTCTAGGCTGGCCTCAATCTTTTTTTTTTTTAAAAAAAAAAAAAAAAACGAGTGTTTTTTTTAACTTTATTTATTTATTTATTTATTTGTATGATGTACGTCTGCATTGGTTTGTGCCACCTGTGTCGTGCAAAGCTGCGGAGGTCAGAAGAGGGTATCGGATTCCCCTGGACTGGAGTTCTCCTGGAACTGGGAGTTACAGACGGTTCTCCGCCGCCATGTGGGTGCTGGGAATCGAACCCAGGTCCTCTGCAAGAGCAGTCGGTGCTCTAAACACTAGGCCATCTCTCCAGCCCCACGAGTGTTCTTTTTTTTATTTATTTTTGTATGTGTATGAATATTAATACTTTGCATGAGGTTGTGCACCCCTGTTGTGCAATGCCCGAGGGTCAGAGAGGGTATCGGATTTCCTGGAAACTGGAGTTAAAGACGTTCTTAGTAGCCATGTGGGTGCTGGAATCAAACCGGGTCCTCTGCAAGAGCAGTCGGCATCTTAATGTCTTGGCCATCTCTCCAACCTGGCCTCAATCTTTTTTTCTAAAGGCCTTTTATACACTTATTTTGGTGTATGTGTGTGGAAGTCAGAGAAACAACTTGCTAGAGTCAGTTCTGTCTTTCATCATGTGGATCTCCAGTGGTGACAACAAATGCCTTTATCCAGTGAGCCATTCCCCAAGCCCTGGCTCTGTTAGGTTCATTTCAAAGGAGATACTCTGCCGTGCCAAAAAAATATTCAGAGACTCCAAGTAAAGATAACTCCGGTTTTATTTTACGGCATGGCAGTCCAGTGTCTATGTCTCCGGAGCATGACAACCACATGGCAGCTTTGGCAGACCGTTAAGGAGAAAGTAGGCAATAGGGTGAGGACAACAGGTGCATGCACATAGGGGAAAGGATACAGAGCAGTGGGCTCCTAGCGGGATGGGGATATAGGGTGTGAGCCCTCTAGGAAAGTAGGCAATAGGGCAAGGGAGCTTCATGGTTCGGTCAAGGTGGTCAAGGCTTTTCTCTCTCGCAGAGGCCAAGCTAAGGTTTACAGAGGCCTTTTCCCAGCCAAGGGTGAACACTTCTCAGGGTTCCAATCCAATTGCTCGAGTTTCTACAGGCTCAACAGGTTGTCCTCTTATCTTAGTCTCCCAAATGTTAGGATTACAGTTCTTCAACAGGATTACCTTCCTGTTTACAACAGGAGTCTATCTGAAGAAAGGGGATCATAATTTACTTAGTACCAATTACATGAGAAATGAACTGTTTACTTATTGCTTCAAATAATCTAGAGAAATGTGTAATACACCCATTGTATAGACATGGAGACGAAGGCTCAGAGATAACAGTGACCAATAATCTCTCACTCTGCAAGGAAAACCCAGGGTAACAGCCTTCAAAGTGCAAGCCCTTTACAAATTAGGATTGGTGGGTTCAAAAGTCTCCACGGAAGCCCGCTTGCAGAGATTTCATGAGAACTCCAAGACAAAAAAATGCTTTTATAAAGACTGTTTAGTTTATGGTTGGGTTTCTCTCCCCTCCCTAAAGGAGGCGGGTGGGGCTAGAGAGATGCCTGCCGTTAAGAGCACCGACTGCTCTTGCAGGGACCCGGTTCGATCCCCAGCACCCACGTGGCGGCTGAGAAACGTCTGAAACTCCAATTCCCCGAACTCCAGTTCCAGGGGATCCGACACTTCTTTCTGACCTCCGCGGCATTGCACGACACGGGTGCACAACAACAACCTACTGCATACAGTACATTCACACATAAATAAATAAATAAATAAATATTTTTTTTAAAAAGGGAGGAGTCTACCACTAACACTTAACACTCACAGAATGGACAAATCACATTGGGCCTAGAAGACCTCTGAGGAAATGTGCCAGCATTATGGCACTCTGGCCCAAGACGCTAAAGTAACTATGTAATACTAGAGCAGCTGTGGATTTCTGTAGCACAATTGTGTGACAACTGCTGGCCATCCTCGCTGCAGACAGCTGCAGGCTCGGGGTCAGTTCTGCAAATCTCACCTCGTAGCCCTGATCAAGCGGGTATCGCCAGCTGTCGCAGCAGCAGCCAAAGCTTCGGCTTTCCCACCCCCACGCACCAGCCAAGGCCGACATGGACCCGAGGCTGAGGACCGGCCTCGGGTGCACGTGACGGGCCTGGGGGAGGGCAGTTTTCACTCTCCCCTCCCCCTTCCAGAGACCCCCGCCTTCTCCTTAGAGGCCGCAGCTTTCTATTGCGCCACGACCAGAGTGACTCCAAGATCAACCAATCATCACACGAATCCTCACATAAGGCCCGCCCCTGACGGTCTTCAGGTTCCTTCCCGCTCATACGGGAGTCACTTCCGAAGAGAAAACCGCCATGAAGACAGTAGGGGGTGCCGCCCACCTCTGCACAGACATCCTCCCCGAGTCCCAGCAGCAAGACGGCAACCACACACCCAGCGTCTCCAGCCACAGCTCATGCCGCCGTCGCCAGCGGCGCCGACATGACAAGGCGCTGCATGCCCACTAGGCCAGGTTTCCCCTCATCCCCAGCTCCGGGGTCGTCGCCCCCACGCTGCCATCTGAGACCCGGTAGTACCACCCCTGCTGCAGCGGGAAAGAGAACAGAGAGCCCTGGGGACAGGTACCGTGCACAGGGCTGGCGAAGGGGCCGGGTCGCGGGGGCAAGGGGATGAGGGGAGGACTGCGGACCGCTGCTCTTCAGTTCCCGCCATCCTCAGCGAGCTCAGGCCTTGGCGTTCTGGGGCCTGCAAGCCCTCACCCCGCCTCTGCGCGGGGGCTTCTGGGAGTTGGAGTTTCCTTGTCTGTAGTTGTGATTCTTGTGGTCTAGTGACCACCAGCCTCTGTAGCTACGGAGAGCCCCGCCATAGATCGAAGATTGTTTTTATCCTCTCCCAGAGCGTGACCTGAGGCCTTTTTTACCTAGTGCATCTATTTAGATCCATCTGATCCTATTGGTGTCAACATGAATGAAATTTGTAAGTGTGACAAGGAAAACCCACGAATTACTTTATAGTCCAGTGTACATAATGCTTCATAGTAAAAAAAAATTGGAATGTAAAATAACTTCCCTTTAGTAAGTTTATACCTCTCGAGAGGCCAATTTTTTTGGTAAGCTTTTGTGGGAACTGTGTAATGACCTCATCAAAATGACACCCTCTGACAATAAACGTGTTTAAATTATTTTGAACTTGGTACTGTCTTTTTTATTTTTAATTTTATTTATTTTTTTTTTAAATTTTTTTTTTATTATTATTTTTTATTTTTTTGTTGTGTTATGAATGTAGTGTCTGCCTGCAGGCTGTGCACCCGTGTGTGCATGCCGCGGAGGGTCAGAAGAGGGTTCGGATTCCCCTGGAACTGGCAGTTCTCCTGGAATTGGGTTACCGCGGTTTTAGCCGCATGTGGGTGCTGGGGATCGACCCCGGTCCTCTCAAGAGGTCGGCTGCTCTTAACCGCTAGGCTATCTCTCCAGCCCCTTTTATTTTAATTTTAAAAGGTGGTAACAGATGCTTAAAAGTAAGTTTATGTGCTAATATTGTGGTACAGGCTCACAGTCCCTTAATTCTGAAAGTTAGAAAGCTATTAAAAGCAAATGTTTCCAGTAAGTTTGGCACCACATCTTACTTGGCAGCCAAATCAGACTGACCAGAACTAATATAAAGGTGTTTATGGTCATTATTCTATTAGTATGACTAGTCATATACTTTGCTGGAGAAATATTAGTATGTTTGATTACAGGTTGTAGAACTGGACCCCACTGGGAGCTGCATATAATACATTCAAGTTTTTTTTTTCTTTTCTACAGTCCAGTAAATTACAAATTCTAATTACATTTGGTTCCAGAAGTTTCAGATAAGGATTTGTGAAACTTAATTTTTTTATACTTGATCTTAGTCCAAAGGCCAAGAAGCAATGTTAGAAGTTCTTGTTGTTGTTGTTGTTGTTGTTGTTGTTGTTTTTCTTGAGGCAATTGTACTGGATAGAAGTTTTTTGGGGTTTTTTTTTTTTTTTTGTCTTTTTTAGACAGGGTCTCCCTTTAGTTCCAGCTGGCCTGGAACTCGCAGAGCCTCTGCGTCCCAAGTGCTAGGATTTAAGTGCGCGCCCACCATGAGCGGATAGAAGTTTTTTTAACCAGTTATAAGTAAGTACTGGGCATTTCTGTCCCTTTGAACATAGGAAACAATTACCTTTACCTCTAGAAAGTTCCATTTGTGGCAATATGGTTTACTCAGAGCCTTTTTTTTTTTTTGTTTTTTGAAAAATATATATCTTAGAAAGAAATTGAATTATAAAAATATTAGTAATTAACAGTTAAAACTTTTTTTTTTTTTTTTTAAGTCTTTTTTTTTTTTTTTTTTTTTTATTTATATTTTATTTTTGTATGTTATGAGATGTACTGTCTGCATGTGGTGTGCAACCATGTCGTGTGAGTCCCCGATAATGGAGGTTTGGAATTGGAGTTAAAGATGGTTCTAGAGCCATGTGGGTGCTGGGGATCGAACCTGGGTCTCTCAAGACAGTCAGTGACTCTTAACCGCTAGGCTATATCTCCAGCCCCTTTTTTCTTTTAAAGATGGTTTATCTTGTCTTCCCCAAAAATTAGCTGATTCTGTCTTCTTGCCCCTTTCCCAATCAAGGCATCATTTTTCTTCTCTTTACAGACTGTAGCATTTCTTCCTCTACTTCATTGTAGAGTTCATTTACCTAATGTAATTTACTTTCTGTAAACAGATCCCATAACCTGTCACTCCTGTTTCTCTCATAAGCAAGCATTTAGGTTTTCTTTTTTTTTTTTTTTTTTTTTTTGGCTTTTTGAGCAGCGTCTCCCTGTGCTCCAGCTGTCCTGGAACTCACTTGTGGACAGGCTGGCCTTGAACTCACAGAAATCTGCCTGCCTCTGCCTCCCAAGTGCTGGGATCAAAGGTGTGCACTACCACCACCGGTCAACATTTAGGTTTTGCATCAACATCTCAGTGATGGACTCTCAGTAGACCAGTAAATATGTACATTATTCTTCCGATGTGACTAGTAAAATATACACAATATAGAAAAAGCTCAACCTTGGATTTAGATTGTTGAATTCTTCACTGAGGTTTCCAGCCTCTAGTGGAGTAGAGAAACTGTTAGCCTACACCCTATTCTCTTTCAGCAAAATGGGAACATTTTAGTAAAATTTGCCAGTAAGTTTTTTTTTTTGCTCTGCATATAACATCTCCCTTTTCATAGCTAGGTTCTAATTATTTACGTATTTTATGGGAGTATTTTGGCTCAGTAAGTTTACCATGTTGTGCAATGCCTGAGGAGACCAGAAGAGATTGCTGGATCCCCTGGAACTAGTTAGTGGCAGTTTGTTGCCATGTGGTGACGGTCCTTCTGCAAAAGCAGACAGTGCTCTTACCACTGAGCCATCTCTCCAGCCTCAATTCTAAATTCTAGACAAGTCAGAGTATAAGTTCTGGTAATATTATATTGTCTTGTTGTGTGCCCATGTTGGACATAAACAATCTAGAAAATTATTAAAGCAACTGTGCTTTTGGCTTTTTACTTGTTTTTTCCCACATAGTATGCGTTTTGTAAAATACCTTAAGGATTAGATTTATAAAAAATTAAACATGTCTGTTTTGGTGGCACATTGCTTTGATCACACCCCTCAGGAGGCGGGGCAGGCCATGTGCTATGCGAGATGTGGCCGAGCAGTCTAATAGCAAGTTCCAGGGCAGCTGGGGTTACAGGGATACCAATCTAAAAAAAAAAAAAAATTTAAACATGAGCTGATTGAGATGGCTCTCGTAGTTAAGAACACTTTCTACACCCATATTCAGGGGGCTCACCGTCACCTTAACTCTAGCTTCAAAGGATCAACCCCTCTTGGCCTCTGTGGGCACCTACACAAACAGCATACACTACACAAAAAACACATACACCTAAAAAAAAAAATTTAAAAAAAAAAAAAAAAAAAATTGGCTGGGCGTGGTGACGCACGCCTTTATCCTAGCACTCGGGAGGCAGAGGCAGGCGGATCTTGTTGAGTTCAAGGCCCCTGCCTGGTCTACAGAGTGAGTTCTAGGACAGCTGCGGCTACAGGGAAACCCTATTCAAAAAGAAAAAAAAAAAAAAAAAAAGAAAAGAAAAATTAAACAGTTTGAAACACTAGTTAAGCCTATCGTTTTTGCTGTTTTACTTATGTTAACCATATAGTGTGTAAAGAGATTAGTGCATGATTCTGCTTTTGTCTAGACATTCTTCTCTTATGTCTCCAGACAAGCCCAGTTGCTCATATCGCATTTTTCCATTCATATTCGCTCATTTTATTTTTATTTATATATATATATATATATATGTTTTTTTTTTTTTTTTTTTTTTCTCTATGTGTATGGAGTACTGTCTGCCATGCAGGTTCTGTGCACAGTGTCGTGCAATGCTGCAGAGGTCAAAGAGGTGTTGTCGGATGCCCTGGAATGGAGCTCTCCTGGAATTGGAGTTTCAGACAGTCTCAGTCGCCATGGGGTGCTGGGGATCGAACCCGGGTCCCCTGCAGAGCAGTCGGTGCTTCTTAACCGCAGGCCATCTCATCCAGCCCCTTATTTTTATTTATTTATTTATTTTATTTATTTTTCTGGTCTTTTGAGACACGGTCTCCCTGTAGCCCCAAATGGCCTGGAACTCGCTCTGTAGACCAGCTGGCCTTGAACTCAGAAGATCTGCCTGCCTCTTCCTCCCAAGTGCTAGGATTAAAGGCATTGCCACACCACCCCGGCCAATTCTGCTCTTTTTTTTTTTTAATTTATTTATTTATTTTTATGATGTTGCTGTATGTCTGTATGCATGTATGTGTGTATGAGTGGTGCAATGTGCAGTGTCTAAGAAGGTCAGAAGAGGGGTGTCGGATTCCCCTGGAACTGGATTTCTCCTGGAATTGGAGTTAAAGAGGTTCTCAGCTGCCATGTGGGTGCGGGGATCCAAACGTGGGTCCTCTGCAAGAGATAGTCAGTGCTCTTAACCATCGGGCCATCTCTCCAGCCCCCATATTCTGCTCTTAAGAGTCTGTTCAGACCACTGGGCGTGGTGACTCATGCCTTTAATCCCGCAGTCAGGAGGCAGAGGCAGAGGCAGGCAGATCTGGAGTTCAAGGCCAGCCTGGTCCTACAGAGGGAGTTCCAGACCTTGCTGGGGCTACTGGAAGACCCTGGCTCAAAAACACCAAAAAAAAGTCTGTTCAGGATTATTATAATCTCCATTATTCATCAGATTTCTTTTTAGGTGGTATGTTGTACCAATCACTGGAAATAACAAATAGAATCAGATGCTTATCCCAAGATCTTCCATTCTACCATGTATCTGTGAGCATTCCATATATTTATTTAATTTATTTTTTGTCTTTTTGAGACAGAGTCTCCCTCACGCCCCAGCTGTCCTGGAAACTCACTTTGTAGACCAGGCTGGCCTTGAACTCACAAGAGATCCAACTGCCTCTGCCTCCCAAATGGCTGGGACTAAAGGTAGGTGCACACCACCACCTGATACTTAAAAGCAGTCTATGTTGATTCCCTGGATTCACAATCCATGTTGCTTTGTCAGTGCTGTAGATTTCATAAGTCTTGGTTGTGTTTTTAGAAACATACAGAAAGTGATTATCTTTTCATCTTAAGGCTCAACAAAGTGGGATTGCCATTATAGAACTTGATGAGTTACATCAAATAGGAAAATCCAGCCTATGATATAGAAATCTTAAATTCACCATTTAATCTAGATTACTGAGGTTTTATATTTGCTTTTGTGATGCCATATTTGTGCTTTTATTTTCAGGAAACAATCAATTATAGATTTCTTCAAGCCAGCTTCAAAACAAGGTATGTATATTGTTAATTCATCTTTCTTTGGGTTGTTGGAAGTGAGGCGGCCCTCCAGACTTTGGTATGGTATTCCAAATTGAAAATATTAATGTTTTGATGAAGAGCAGTACCTTTTTTTCTTTTTTTTGGTCTTTTTGAGACAGGTCTTCCCTTTAGTTCCAGCTGGCCTAGAGTCACTATGTACACCAGATGGCCTGAACTCCGCAGAATCCACCTGCCTCTGCCTCCCAGATTCTAAAATGCACAGTCAATTTTTACAAAAATAAATATTCACAACATTGTCTGTCTGCTGTTATATATTCTTAGCATTGAAACTATCATTCCAGGTTGTAGTGCATATAATATATACCATTTTTATTCTCTACTACAGGAACTTAAAAACAGAGCCATAGGGAGATTATGTGATGTAGTAAAAGGGAGCTTTAAAAGTAAGGCTATCACCATTTCTTAATTTCTCCCCTGGCCATCCCCAAAGTCTGTCTCATTAACCAAATCTTAGTTGGCTTTAATTTTTTTAATGCTTTTTTATATTTAAAAGATAATTATTGGGTGGAGACATGGCCTAGCGGTTAAGAGCTCCGACGCTCTTGCAGAGGACCCGGGGTTCGATTCCCCAGCACCCACATGGCAGTGAGAACCGTCTTAACTCCAGTTCCAGGGAATCCGACACCCTCTTTCGACCTCCAGGCATTGCACAACACAGGTCACAAAAACATACACTGCAGACAGTACACGACACGGGTGTACAAACCTACATGCAGACAGTACATTCATACACATTAAAAAAATAAATAAAATTTTTAAAAAGTTAATTTAAGATTAATAAGCATTGGTTTACTTTTAATAACATGCAATTTGTATATGTTTTAGACAAACATATGTTGGATTCTCCACAAAAATCAAGCATCAAATATGGAGGAAATGGATTATCCATTAGTGGAACAGAGCAGTTTGACAGGAAATTATCCTCACCAAAAAAATCTAAACCCAAAAGAGTGCCATCAGAAGAAAGTCCTATCTTAGAAGCTTTCATGAAAGGTGTTAAGGGGCACCACAAAGATCATGGTGCTCACGAATCACGTCAACCTTGTGTGTCACTAGCCTCCAAATATTTACCCAAAGGAACGAATATCTATGTTCCTTCCTCATACCGCTTGTCAAAAGAGATGAAGGCACGGAAGAAAAAACACCAAAAACACCGGTCTCCAGAGAGGAGGAAGTCACTGTCCATTCATGAAAGTAACAGGGAGAAGCATGACAGAGATCGAGGCAAGACCAGTACAGACTCCAAGAAGCAGGTCCCAGTGACAGAAGGTGACATCATTAAGAACAGCTCCAGAAGTCTCGTAGCAGAAGCAGTGTATCCCGGCACCCCCCAGGAGAAAGCACACTAGGAGCTAAGTTCCAGTTGTCACTAGCTTCTTACTGCCGAGAACGAGAACTAAAGAAGTTGAGAAAAGGCAAATGGAACAAAGAATCAACTCAGAAAATTCTTTCTCAGAAGCAAGCACTCTTTCCTTAAAATCCTCTAGTATAGGAAAAAAATGTAAACAAAGGCAGGAACAAAGTAAACAGAATGATATCATACCTGGAAAGAGTAATCTTTCAAATCTGGTATGTACAACAATTACTGAATTAACTTTGTCACTACCTACTACATCATGGTAGAATACTGAGTCTTAAATATTTAATACTACATAACATTGGTGTCTTAAGGAAATATGGATGTACAATTTGTGTTGAAGCTGGTTTCATTAGGTTTCTTCCAGATACCCTTCAGTGAATTCAGTAAAGCTGTGTTTCTTGCGCATAAGCTTTTTGGACCAGGAGCAAAGATCTTTTTTAACAGGAAAGTGAACATTTTTTCAGGCAAGTATAGTCATTTTTAAGTTAGGATCTGCTGAAGGGAATACTTAAGGAATGGAAAAAAATCTCAAAGAAAACAATATGGTTGTATTAGAACAGTGGTTCTCAAAATGTCTCGGGAGCAGCCGCAGCATCACCTGAGAATTTGTAAGAAATATAGTCTTGGGACCCACAACCCAGACCCAAAACCAGAAACAGTGGAGATAGAACCCAGCAATTTGCAATTATGTCTTCCAGATAATTCTGATTTCTTTAAATTTGAGAAACCACTGGTTAAAATACAAATCTTTTTTTTTTTTTTAATTATGTGCATCTATGTGTGTTTTCCACCTGTGTGTACGGGTGCCCAAGAAGACCAAAGAGGCATTGGATCCCCTGGAGCTGGGTTATAGGAATTGTGAGCTACTTGATATGATTATAGGGAACCAAAACTCCAGGCCTTAAGAGCAGCAACTACTCTTAACTACTGAGCTCATGTGTAAATCTTAAATAGCTCTGTAGGTCTTAGAAACAAAATTATGCTAGAAAAACTACAATTTTTTATTTTTTTTGGACAGGGTCTCCTATAGACACCTGGCCTGGAATTCACTCTGTAGACCAGGCTAGCCTTGAACTCACAGAGATCCACCTGCCTCGCCTCCAGAGTGCTGGTATTAAAGGCTTGTGCCACCCTGCCCAGCTTAAATACAGTTCTTAGCTGCCAGGTGGTTGCTGGGAATCGAACCCAGGTCTTCTGCAAGAACCTCACGTGCTCTTAACTGCTGAGCCATTCTCTCCAGCCCCACAATTTTCTTAATCCAATCACATTTTTCATCAGAGAATATTGACTCAGATTAGCATTAACACTTTACTTCCCTAGAAAGTCAAGTTGTTAATTTCAAATGCTTTTATATTCAGTGTAAATAAAAAAAGACTCATGTCAAGAAAATGGTATCATACCCACCGGTGTGGTGTGCATTCCTTTTATCCCAGCCCCTCGGGGCAGAGGGCAGGGCATCTCTGTGAGTTCAAGGTCAACCTGGTCTACATAGCGAGCTCCAGACCCAAGCTGGGACTAAAGAGACCCTGTCTCAAAAAGACAAAAAAAAAAAAAAAGAAAGAAAAGAAATGTAATAACCTGTGATAGGTTAGGTGCGGCTAAGGGAAAAGGATGGGGGAGACTAGCCTGCCTTGCACAGCCTTATACTGAAAACAACCATGCAGGACAGAGTGGAGCTCAGTAGTGGAAAGCCTGTGTAGCATGGAGCCCCCAACATGGCAGAAAAGTGCAGGTTGATAAAGAACTATGAAAATTCTAAATCAGATGAACCAAAATAAGCTTGAACATTCTAGAAGTGAATATAAATCTTTGCATTGTATATTATTAGAAGATAGTTGTAAATCCTGAGGCCTGTGCAAGAAGTGATTGCCTTTATTAGTGAGGATGCTAAAGATTTGGCCCATGGAATAACAGTGTTCTAAACCGGGACTGGTAGTGCAGGCCCTTAATTCCAGCAACTCCGAGGGCAGAGGCAGGCGATCTCTAGGTTCACCTCAGCCTGATCTACATATTAGAGTCAGGCCAGCTGGGAAGCTAGGGAGACCCTTGTCTCAAAAAGATTAAAAAAGAAGAGTAACATGTTCATAAAAATAATTGTTGTTATGAATATAAATACTGTTAGCATTACGAAAAAGACTTCATCCTTGTGATATCTTTGTATATTTATGATAGAAATGCCCATTGTGTATAGTGTGTTTGTATGTGTCCCAGGGTTTTGAATTTAGGGCTTGTACATGCTAGGCAACCACTCACACGGAGCAACAATCCAGCTCATACCCTCATTTAAGACAAAATTATGAATGTTGAAAGATTATGAGAGAATAAAAAAGGACAGAACCCAATTATAAGTATACTCTTCACATTCTAATCCTTAATAAACTATTGTAACTGCGCACCATAATCTGACTTTTTTTTTTTTTAAATTTTTAATTGAATTTTGTTCTTATTCCACACAAAACATTTCAGTCATCTCTATAGCCCCTTCCCCCATTGGTGTCCTCTCATAGCCCTCCTCCCCAGAATTTTATATTTTTAAAGCAGGCTTACCTGGTTTGTTATCAAGAAATCTGTTCAGATGTTTTGAAGAAGAATTCACATTCTTTACTGCCCCAAATTCCTAATTTATTTTTTCCTACTTTTCCTAATAGGAAAATGGACATCTCTCAAGAAAAAGATCATCTTCTGATTCATGGGAACTTTCAGGTAAGTAGCATCAAACTTTAAACTTAGGAATTTCTAAATAAGTTTGTGTCTTACTTGTACTGTTTTTAAAAACGTCTTCGCACAGGCGTGGTGGTGCACGCCTTTAATCCCAGCAATTTGGGAGGCAAAGCAGAGCAGGTGAATCTATGTGAGTCCAGGCCAGCCTGGTCTACATAGCAAGTTCCAGGCCAGCTGGGGCTATAACAGGGAGACCTTGTCTCAAAAAAATACCAAAAAAAAATTTGCTCAGCCAGACATGGTGGCATCACATCTTTAATCCACGCACTTAGGAGGCAAGACAGGTGGATCTTTGTGAGTTCTAGGCCAGCTGGGGACTACGGGAGACCCCCCAACAACAAAAACAATAATAATAAAAAACAAAAATTTTAAATATATTCAGATATGCCATTTCCCTCCGGGAATGAAATGTCTCAGCTCATTAAAGAGTTTGGTTAAAATTGATCCAAGGGGGCTGAAAGATGGCTCATCAGTTGGAGAGCACCGACTGATGCTCTTGCAAGGACCCTGGGTTTGATTCCCAGAATCCACATGTCAGCTAAGAACTTAAGAACCGTCTTAAGCTGGCAGCCGCAGATGGATTTCTGTGAGTTCAATGGCCAGCCTGGTCTATACATAGGGAGACCCTGTCTCAAAAAAGATAAAAAAAATAAATTATATTATATATCCAAAAAGAATAGTCTTTAGAGCTAGGTAACAGTGACACACACCTGTAATATCAAGCACTCAAGGGACTGAAACAAGCTGGGCATGGTGGCACCCACACCTTATCCCTACACTGGGAGGCAGAGGCAGGCGGATCTTTGTGAGTTCAAGGGCCAGTCTGGTCACAGAGTGAGTTTCCAGGAAGCTGAGACCTTGCTTCCCGCCATACTCCAACCCAAAAACACCCCACCCCCAACCCCCCCCCCCCCACCCCCCCCCCCCCCCCCCCATCACCCACACCCCCGACCCTCACACCGCAGCCAAAACCCACCTCCCCAGAGACCCCCTCAGCCTCCCACCCGCCCAACACCCACACCACATCCCACCCCAAGGCACGGCATCCAATAGTAGCTTGACGCCGAACAACGGATCCTACACCTTGTAGTAAGAGACCCCTATTGCCTTTCCTTCACCTTTTTTTAAATTTTTTTTTTATTACATTTATTTCTGCCTCTATCGCTCGTTATGAATGTACTGTCCCTGCATTTGCCCAAAGTTTGTGCACCCTATGTTGTGGCACATGCTCCCCGACCCCGCGCGCACCCCGATCTAGCAAGCAGGTGTCACGCTCATTTCACCTAGCCCGAACTGGAACACCCGCTTCTCTGGAATTGGCACCAAACAGTTCCAGATTGGTTTCAGGCCCCGGCCGCCCATTTCGGCGGCCGTGTGGACGAACCCCATCCCCCTACCCCACCGGCGCCTATGCCAAGACCCCCTGAGCGCCGCCATTGGTTCCCGGATCTTTAACCATAGGGCCACACTCCTCTTACCCCCAACCTCACCAGCCCCCAATCCTCCACTCGCCCTTTCTTTCCTTTTTTCTCCCTTGTTCTTTCTTTTCCTCGCCACTGCGCCTCCTTTGTTTCTTTTTTTTGTCCCTTTTCCGAAGAGACCAACCGGTTCCCTGGTAGCCCAAACACCCCACACCCCACGCTGTCAACACTGCCGACCCTACAACCCACCTCCCACCCCTGCCTACCCCCCCACCCCCCCACGCCGCCCCCACCCCCCCCTTGACCACCCCCCTACACCACCACAACAACGACTCCACGCCACCTGACTCTTGCTCCCCCTGACCTGCCTCCACCCACCCCCCACGCCGACTTAAACCCATGGCCCCACCCCCCCCCTTCCCCTGCCCCTTCGCACCCTCCCCCACACCCCACCCCACCCCGCCCCACGCTCCCTCATGCCCTTTTCTCCCAACCCGAGCCCTCCCTTGCTAATCCCCCTGTATCTTTCTTGGTGACTCTTGCCACTTCCCCCGTCGGTATATGACAGACAATGCCAATCTTTTTTCAAATTTTATCTAGTTATTTAGTTATTTATTTTATTTATTTTTTTATTTTTATTTTTTGAGTTTTTTTTTTTTTTTTTAGACCAGGCTGGCTTGAACTCACGAGCCATCCATACCCTGCACCCCCCCCCCCCCCCCCCCCCCCCCCCCCCCCCCCCCCCCCCCCCTCCCTCCCCCCCCCCCCCCCCCTCCCCCCCTCCTCCCTCCCCCTCCCCCCCCTCCCCCCCCCCCTCCTCTGCCTCCCCAATGCTTGGATTAAAGGTGTGAGCCACCCATGCCCGGCTGAGAAACATTTTTTTCTTTTTTTTTTTGGTTATTTTTGAGACAGCGGTCTCCCTGTATGTTGACCAGCTGTCCTGGAATCTCTATGTAGACAGGTGGCCTTGAACTCGGAGTCTGGCCTGCCTCTGCCTCCTGAGTGCAGGATTATTAAAGGCCTGCATAACCACACTTGCTTTAAGATGGTTCTTAGCTTTGTGTGGTGCTTGAATCAAACCCTGGTCCTCTGCAAAGAGCAGTCAGCCCTCTTAAACACTAGCCCTGAGCCATTCTCCAGTAACCTTAATTTATTTTTTTGGTTTCTTTTTGAAGACATTCTTCCGATGGTACACAGCTGGCTGAACTCACTTTGTGGGACCAGTGGTAGGGTTTTGCCTTCTTAAACCACAAAGATCCCTGCCTCTCTCTCCCTTGAGTGTGTAATAATGTTTTATTTCTATTTTTGTGTTAAATAAAAGTCACCCTGTGTCGCAGTGTCCCAAAAGTCGGTCAACACAGAGTGCATTGGTCCCAGAACTGGAGTTTAAGATGATTGTTAGGCATCCATTCGTGAGGCTGGGATGGTTCTGTGCAAAGCAGCCAGTGCTCTTAACTGGAGGTGCCAGCTTCATATAGTACCTCAAGAAATTATAAGCGTATACTCAGGAAATGGTGGCACACTATCTGTAATCCTAGCACTCAGGGAGGCGGAGGTAAGAGGCAAAGGGTGGGGCGTAGGTGTGATGCGGACACAAGAATGGGACCAGGAGTTCAAAAAATAAGAGGACAGATGGACAAGGGTGGGCAACAGGCCGTAAGTCCAGCAAGGGGAGGCAGAGAGTAGAGGCCGGAGGCCATCGCGTGAGTATGAGGAAAGTGCATCACACGGGGAATACTGTTATTTGTTTAGGTTATGGCTGTCGCCAGGTCATAGTAGGAGGGTGAGGTGATATTTTTAGGTGAGCTACAGGGAAAACGGCGGCAAAGAACGCTTATTGCCGCGATGCTCTCCATTCAACACATCGGTTGCACAGTCTACACAAGTCTCGAACCCTGTGTTGTTTCTAAAGAGGATTTTTTAAAATAAATATCTAATTGTGAAGGTCAAGAGGCTGAGTGATGCCCTCCCTCCATGTGATTAGTGTCGGTACTGTTTACCAAAGGACGAGTTTTGGTTTCTCAGCACCACAATCAGCTAGCTCCAAAAACTTCCTCTCCAGTTCAGCGAGAGAATTTGATCCCTCTTTCTGACCTCTACAGGGTAAGGCATTTGCAGTGGTTTTTTTCTTCTAAAACATGCGGTAGGTTTGGCAGTGGTAGGTAGTTTGTAACTTAAAAACATTCATACATAGAGATTAAAAATAAGTAACATTATTTAAATTTAAAAGTGATTAGAGTACAACAATTGTTTTTTTAATTTTAATTTTTTTTTTTGTTATGGTATGCAATGTACTGGTCTGCATGTAGGTTTGTGCACCAGTTTCGTCGCGCAATTGCCGCAGAGGTCAGAAGAGGTGTCGGGACCCCCTGGAATTGGAGTTCTGGGCAATTGAGAAGTTACAGACAGTCTCAGCCACCCTCGCTGGGTGGCTGGGGATCGAAACCCACAGGTCTCTGCAAGAGCACCCACCGTCAGGCTCTTCCAACCACCTAGTAATCTCTCCAGCCCCAAACATGTTTTTTTCAAAGCAAATCTAGCCAGGATATGGCATGCCTTTGATCCCCAACACTCCGAGAGCCGAGGCAGGAAGATCTTGTGAGTTGGAGACCAGCCTAGTCTACGAGTGAGTTTGAGGCCAGCTGGGCTGTTAGGTGAGACCCTGTCCAAAATCAAGACAAAGGAAACAAAAAAAAGTTTATCATCTTGAATTTAAATATTTGAAATACAAAGAAGCCTTTCTAATATTAAATTTCAAGGATACCTGAGGGCTGCTGGACAAATGGCTCAGACTTCCGACTTAAGAGCACTTCCAAAGGACATGGGTTCAGTTCTGAGCACCACATCAGATGGCTCACAAATTCCTATAACTCCAATTCTAAGGGATCCAACCGGCCTCTTGTGACCTGCTGTGGGCATGGCATGTGACATGGGTATACAGCCAATGTTAACAAGTCAGTACACAGTACAATAAAATAAATATGAAAAATTTTTTGTAAGGAACAAGCAAAGAACATCTAAAGAGATCTAATGTGGAACGTCTAAGAGCGAGGGGGTGAGGAAAAGCGCAGCATAATGAGCGCCAGGGGAAACAAAAGCAAGAAGTATGGTGTTGTGGTGGTTTAGGGGTTTTGTGTTTTGGTTGAGGAAGGGTCGAAGGGGAGACACAGAGGGCATGGATTAATAAAAGAAGAGCACCTGACTGCGACTCACGGATACGGGAAGAGGAGAGTAAATACGGCTTGCGCACGGAAGGCAGGGAGGAAAAGTGGGGGTCTGAGGACACCAGGTGGGGGTGCTGGGAAATGAAACCTGGGGCGTCGGGCAAAGAACAGGCTGGCGGGGCACGCGGAAACGCTGGAGCCAGCGTCGCCAGCCCAAAGTGAGGCGGCTTTTGGTTTGGATTGGAAAGCCAGTTTTTAAGCTTTTTTTTATTTATTTTGTTTTGTATTTATGCGAATGTACTGTTCTCATTATGGTAGTAGGTTTGTGTACCCTTGTGCAATGCCGCGGAGGGTCTTGGATTCCCCTGGAAACTGAGTTCTTCCTGTACTTGGAGGTTACAGACAGTTCTTAGCCGGTGGGTCCTCTGCAAGGAGCAGTCAGTGCTCTTAAACCAACTAGGCCATCTCTCCAGCCCCCCCTAAAGCTTTCTTTCTTAAATTAGGAAAAAAATCATTTAAAAATTCTGGACACTCAAAAAATTTATTACTCAGAAAATGAAAGCCCACTAGAAATAATAACTGTTAATAATTGTTGGATCAGGGTTTTTTTTTTTGTTTGTTTTTTTTTTTTTTGTCTTTTCGAGAAGGATCTCCCTGTAGTCCCAGGTGTGCTGGGAGCTCACTCTTCGACCAGGCTGGCCTGTGAACTCACAGAGATCCCCTGCCTCTTGCCTCCCAAGTGCTTTTAGGATTAAAGGCGTGTGCACCACCATGCCCGGCAAGTTTTTTTCTACTATAACTTGAGGCTTTGAAAAATGAACTTCACTAATGCCTCCTACATTTCTAAGATATGGTAAACACAATAGGTAACATTGAAAGCTTACTATATTCAATATGTCCTTTGCTGTGATTTAACAAAATTGCAGCTAGATAGCTGGGTGTATGGTAGCACACTCCTTTAATCCCAGCAGTTGGGAAACAAAAGCAGGTATATCTTTGTGAGTATACAGTGAGTTTGAAGCCATCCTAGTCTACACAGAGAATTCCAGGCCAGCCTGGAACTAAAGGGAGACCCTTTTTTTTTTTTTTAAATAAAAAAATAAAGAATAATAGAAAAAAAGAGAAGAAGAAATACAGCTAGACATGGTAGTTCCTGCACCTAGGGTGTTGAGGTAGAAGAACCCGCAAAAAGTTTGAGGCCAGGATGAATCCACAAAGGCAAAATTTCAAAGGCCACAAGCTAGGAAGGGCCCCACATTGGGAGACCCTGTCTCTTAGAGGGAAAAAAAAGTGTTCTGAAAAAGATTGCTCCAATAGTTTAACAAAGCCCAGAAGCCAGGACTACTCTACCAGAGGACTCAGGTTTGGTTTTTTAACCCACCATATGGCATTACAGCCATCAGCTCTCAGGGGGAATTGGCACCAGGCAAATTACAGGGTATACATACATTAACAGGGCAGGCATAAACACTCATACCAAAAAATAGAGGATCAAAATCTTTTTGGTTTTTGTAGACAGTGTCTCCCTGTAGCCCCCAGGTATACAGAACTGCCCAGGAAAGAGACGGCCGAGATCCACAAAAGATTTCCACCTCTCTGCATCCCCAAGTGCAGAGGCAAAAGGATGCACAGAAAAAAAGGGTAAAAAGAAAGAATGAAGAGGGGGATTTAAAAAAAACAGATAAATAATAAAAAAAAAAAAAATCTTAATACTACATAAAAACAGTAAATTCCCAGTTATAAGGAGCAGAAAAAAATGTCCTTGATTTTGGTATTTCTTTTCTTAGATTATTACTATCAGTATATGCTGTGCTTTCTAGATGGGCTCTGTATGTTTATTCTTTACCTCCTACCCTCTACTTGGCCAGCCTATTGGCCCACTTTATTCTCATTACATTTTCCTTTGAGGGCTACCAGCAGAGAAAGAGAAAGGAGGTGAACCCAGGGTCAGTCTGGTGTGCTTAGCAACAGAAGCAATTCAATCTCAGTATAATAAATTTGAAAGACCTGTTTTCAATTTTTTTTTTGTCATTGTCAGTAGGGACATTTGTTCTATCCAACAGATAGAACATTCCTCTCAGTTAAAGCTTGGATATCCTTGAGATGGATATTTTGGTTATTAACGGTCATTATAAACAGTCCTTTTTTTTTTGTCTCTCAAAATTTTTTGTTTTGAGATAGGCTCTTGCTCTATGTAGTCTAGGCTGGCCTCAAATCTTTTTTTTTTTTAAAAAAAAAAAAAAAATTTTTTTTAACTTTATTTATTTATTTATTTATTTGTATGATGTACTGTCTGCATTGGGTTTGTGCACCTGTGTCGTGCAAAGCTGCGGAGGTCAGAAGAGGGTATCGGATTCCCCTGGAACTGGAGTTCTCCTGGACTGGGAGTTACAGACGGTTTCTCAGCCGCCATGTGGGTGCTGGGAATCGAACAACCCAGGTCCTCTGCAAGAGCAGTCGGTGCTCTATAACACCTTAGGCCATCTCTCCAGCCCCACGAGTGTTCTTTTTTTATTTATTTTTGTAGTGTATGATGTTAAGTACTTTTGCCCATGCAGGTTTGTGCACCCTGTTGTGCAATGCCCGAGGGTCAGAAGAGGGATTCGGATTTCCTGGGATACTGGAGTTAAAGACGTCTTAGTAGCATGTGGGTGCTGTGAATCAAACCCGGTCACTCTGCAAGAGCAGATCGGACATCTTAATGTCTTTGGGCCATCTCTCCAAGCCTGGCCTCAAATCTTTTTTCTAAAGGCCTTTATACACTTTATTTTTGGTGTAGTGTGTGTGGAAGTCAGAGAACAACTGCTAGGTCGTTCTGTCTTTCATATGTGATCTCCAGTGGTTGAAAAAATGCCTTGTATCCAGAGCCATCCCCAAGCCCTGGCGCTGTTAGGTTTCTTTCAAAGGAGATACTCTGCCTGTGCAAAAATAATTCAGGATCCCAGTAGTTAAAGTAACTGCGGTTTTATTTTAGGCATGGCAGTCCAGTGTCTATGTCTCCGGAGCATGACAACCACATGGCAGCTTTGGCAGACCGTTAAGGAGAAAGTAGGCAATAGGGTGAGGACAACAGGTGCATGCACATAGGGGAAAGGATACAGAGCAGTGGGCTCCTAGCGGGATGGGGATATAGGGTGTGAGCCCTCTAGGAAAGTAGGCAATAGGGCAGGGCACTTCATGTGTCGAAGAGGTCAAGGTGGTCAAGCTTTTCTCTCTCGCAGAGGCCAAGCTAAGGTTTACGAGTGCCTTTTCCCTAGCAAGGGGTCAGGTAACACACTTCTCAGGGTTCCAACTCCACATTGCCGAGTTCACTACAGGCTCAACAGGTTGCGCCTCTTATCTTAAGTCTCCCAAATGGTTAGGTATTACAGTTTCAACAGGATTACCTTCCCTGTTTACAACGAGGAGTCTATCTGAAGAAAGGGGATCATAATTTACTTAGTACCAATTACATGAGAAATGAACTGTTTACTTATTGCTTCAAATAATCTAGAGAAATGTGTAATACACCCATTGTATAGACATGGAGACGAAGGCTCAGAGATAACAGTGACCAATAATCTCTCACTCTGCAAGGAAAACCCAGGGTAACAGCCTTCAAAGTGCAAGCCCTTTACAAATTAGGATTGGTGGGTTCAAAAGTCTCCACGGAAGCCCGCTTGCAGAGATTTCATGAGACTCCAAGACAAAAAATGCTTTTTATAAAGATGTTTAGTTTACATGGTTGGGTTTCTACCTCCCCTCCCTCAAAAAGGAGGCGTGGTCGGGGCTAGAGAGATGCCTAGCCGTTAGAGCAACCGGACTGCATCTGCAGGGACCCGGTTTCGATCCCCAGCACCACTGGCGGCTGAGAAACGGCTGAAACTCCAATTCCCCGAACTCCAGTTCCAGGGGATTCCGACACTCTTCTTCTGACCTCCGCGCATTGCACGACACGGGTGCACAAACACTAAACACTGCAACAGTACATTCCACACATAAAAATAAATAAATAAATATGTTGTTTAAAAGGGAGAGTCTACCACTAACACTTAACACTCACAGAATGGACAAATCACATTGGGCCTAGAAGACCTCTGAGGAAATGTGCCAGCATTATGGCACTCTGGCCCAAGACGCTAAAGTAACTATGTAATACTAGAGCAGCTGTGGATTTCTGTAGCACAATTGTGTGACAACTGCTGGCCATCCTCGCTGCAGACAGCTGCAGGCTCGGGGTCAGTTCTGCAAATCTCACCTCGTAGCCCTGATCAAGCGGGTATCGCCAGCTGTCGCAGCAGCAGCCAAAGCTTCGGCTTTCCCACCCCCACGCACCAGCCAAGGCCGACATGGACCCGAGGCTGAGGACCGGCCTCGGGTGCACGTGACGGGCCTGGGGGAGGGCAGTTTTCACTCTCCCCTCCCCCTTCCAGAGACCCCCGCCTTCTCCTTAGAGGCCGCAGCTTTCTATTGCGCCACGACCAGAGTGACTCCAAGATCAACCAATCATCACACGAATCCTCACATAAGGCCCGCCCCTGACGGTCTTCAGGTTCCTTCCCGCTCATACGGGAGTCACTTCCGAAGAGAAAACCGCCATGAAGACAGTAGGGGGTGCCGCCCACCTCTGCACAGACATCCTCCCCGAGTCCCAGCAGCAAGACGGCAACCACACACCCAGCGTCTCCAGCCACAGCTCATGCCGCCGTCGCCAGCGGCGCCGACATGACAAGGCGCTGCATGCCCACTAGGCCAGGTTTCCCCTCATCCCCAGCTCCGGGGTCGTCGCCCCCACGCTGCCATCTGAGACCCGGTAGTACCACCCCTGCTGCAGCGGGAAGAGAACAGAGACCCTGGGGACAGGTATCCCGTCACAGGCTGGCGAAGGGCCGGGTCGCGAGGGGCAAGGGGATGAGGGGCAGGACTGCGGACCGACTGCTCTTCAGTTCCCGCCATCCTCAGCGAGCTCAGGCCTGGCGTTTGGGCCTGCAAAGCCCTCTCACCCCGCCCTGCGCGGGGCTTCTGGGAGTTGGATTTCCTTGTCTGGAGTTGTGATTCTTGTGGTCTAGTGACCACCAGCCTCTGTAGCTACGGAGAGCCCCGCCATAGATCGAAGATTGTTTTTATCCTCTCCCAGAGCGTGACCTGAGGCCTTTTTTACCTAGTGCATCTATTTAGATCCATCTGATCCTATTGGTGTCAACATGAATGAAATTTGTAAGTGTGACAAGGAAAACCCACGAATTACTTTATAGTCCAGTGTACATAATGCTTCATAGTAAAAAAAAATTGGAAGTAAAATAAATTCCCTTTAGTAAGTTTATTACCTCTCGAAGAGGCCAATTTTTTTCGGTAAAGATTTTGTGGAACTGTGTAATGACCTCATCAAATGACACCCCCTCTGACAATAACAACGTGTTTAAATTATTTCATGAACTTGCGTACTGTCTTTTTATTTTTAAATTTTATTTATTTTTTTTTTTAAAATTTTTTTATTTATTATTATTTTTTATTTCTTTTTGTATGTGTTTATGAATTGTAGTGTCTGCCATGCAGGTCGTGCACCCGTGTCGTGCATGCCGCCGGAGGTCAGAAGAGGGTTCAGGATTCCCCTGGAACTGGAAGTTCTCCTGGAATTGGAGGTTACCAGCGGTTTTAGCCGGCATGTGGGTGCTGGGGATCGACCACGGTCCGTCTCAAGAGGTCGGCTGCTCTTAACTTACGCTATCTCTCCACCCCTTTTATTTACATATTCAAAAGGTGGTGAACAGATGCTTAAAAGTAGTTTATGTGCTAATATTGTGGTACAGGCTCACAGTCCCTTAATTCTGAAAGTTAGAAAGCTATTAAAAGCAAATGTTTCCAGTAAGTTTGGCACCACATCTTACTTGGCAGCCAAATCAGACTGACCAGAACTAATATAAAGGTGTTTATGGTCATTATTCTATTAGTATGACTAGTCATATACTTTGCTGGAGAAATATTAGTATGTTTGATTACAGGTTGTAGGAACGGACCCCTCACTGGGAGCTGCATATAATACATTCAAGTTTTTTTTTTTCTTTTCTACAGTCCAGTAAATTACAAATTCTAATTACATTTGGTTCCAGAAGTTTCAGATAAGGATTTGTGAAAACTTAATTTTTTTATACTGATCTATTCCAAGAGGCCAAGAAAGAAACTGTTAGAAGTTCTTGTGTTGTTTGTTGTTGTTGTTGTTGTTGTTTTTCTGAGGCAATTGTACTGGATAAGTTTTTGGGGTTTTTTTTTTTTTTTTTTGTCTTTTTTAGAAGGGCTCTCCCTTAGTTCCAGCTGCGACCTGGACACTACGCAGAGCCCCTGCTCCCAATGCCTAAGGATTTAACGGTGCGCTCGCCACCATGAAACCCAGCGGGATAGAAGTTTTTTTAACCAGTTATAAGTAAGTACTGGGCATTTCTGTCCCTTTGAACATAGGAAACAATTACCTTTACCTCTAGAAAGTTCCATTTGTGGCAATATGGTTTACTCAGAGCCTTTTTTTTTTTTTTTTTTTTAAAGAATACGGTATACTTATTAGGATACTCAGAATGTGAAGTGTAATAAAATTAAGTAATTAAAACAGTTAAAAAAAACTTTTTTTTGTGTTTTTTTTTTTTTTTTAAAATCTGATTTTTATTAATTTTAATTATTTGTATTTATGAGTGTACTGCTGCAGTTGCAAGCCATGTCAGAGTGAGTCCCGTGAACTGGAGTCTGGAATTGGAGTTAAAGATGGTTCTAACATGCCATGTGGGTGCTGGGGATGCGAACCTGGGTCACTCTGACAAGACAGTCATAGCTCTTAACCGCTTAGGCTATATCTCCAGACCCCATTCCCTTTTGGTATTTAAGATGAGTTATTTGTCTTACAAAAAATTAGCGATTCTGTCTTCTTTGCCCTTTCCCCAATAACAAGGCATCATTTTTCTTCTCTTTACAGACTGTAGCATTTCTTCCTCTACTTCATTGTAGAGTTCATTTACCTAATGTAATTTACTTTCTGTAAACAGATCCCATAACCTGTCACTCCTGTTTCTCTCATAAGCAAGCATTTAGGTTTTCTTTTTTTTTTTTTTCTTTTTTTTTTTGGCTTTTTGAGCAGCGTCTCCCTGTCAGCTCCAGCTGTCCTGCAACTCCACTCATGTCGGGACAGGCTGGGCCTTAAACTCACAGAAAGCTGCCTGGCCTCTGCCTCCCAAGTGCTGGGCATCAAAGGTGTGATAACACCACCGGTCAACATTTAGGTTTTGCATCAACATCTCAGTGATGGACTCTCAGTAGACCAGTAAATATGTACATTATTCTTCCGATGTGACTAGTAAAATATACACAATATAGAAAAAGCTCAACCTTGGATTTAGATTGTTGAATTCTTCACTGAGGTTTCCAGCCTCTGTAGTGGAGTAGAGAACTGCTTAGCCTACACCCTATTCTCTTTCGCAAAATGGGAACATTTTAGTAAAATTTTGCCAGTAAGTTTCATTCAATTTTTTGCTTCTGATATAACATCTCCCTTGTTCATAGCTAGAGTTTATATTATTTACGTTATTTGAGGGGAGTAGTTTGGCTCCAGTGTAAGTTTACCATGTTGTGCAATGCCTGAGGAGACCGAAAGAGATTGCTGGATCCCCTGGAACTAGTTGGGGCAGTTTAGTTGCCATGTGGTGACCGGATCCTTCTGCAAAAGCAGACAGTGCTGCTTCAACACTGACGCCAATCTCTCTCCAGACCCTCAATTCTAAATTCTAGACAAGTCAGAGTATAAGTTCTGGTAATATTATATTGTCTTGTTGTGTGCCCATGTTCGGGACATACAACAATCTAGAAAACTTATTAAAAGCAACTGTGTGCTTTTTGGCTTGTTTTACCTTGTTGTTGTTCCCACATAGTATGCGTTTTGTAAAATACCTTAAGGATTAGTTTAATAAAAAAATTAAACATGTCGGTTTTGGTGGAACACATGCCTTTGATCACACCACTCAGGAGGCGGAGGCAGGCCATGTGGCTATGGAGATCGTGCCGAGCAGGTGCAATAGCAAGTTTCCAGGTCAGCTGGGGTACAGGGATAACCCATCTAAAAAAAAAAAAACAAATTTTAAACATGAGCTGTTTGAGATTGGCTCAGTTAAGAACACTTCTAACAGACCCATATCAGGGGGCTCACGTCACCTATAACTCTAGCTTCAAGGATCAACCCCTCTTGGCCTCTGTGGGCACCTACACAAACAGCATACAACTCACAAAAAACACATAACACATAAAAAAAAAAATTAAAAAAATAAACATTTGGCTGGGCGTGGTGCGACCGCCTTTAATCCTAGCAAACTTCGGGAGGCAGAGGCAGGCGGATCTTTGTTGAGTTCAAGGCCCCTGCTGGTCTAAGAGTGGTTCTAGGACAGCTGCGGTACAGGGAAACCCTAACGTCTCAAAAAGTTACAGACAAAAAAAAAAAAAAAAAGAAAAGTAAGAAATAAACATTTGAACACACTTATTAAGCCTATGTTTTGCTGTTACTTATGTTACCATATAGTGTGTCACTAGAGATTATGATGATCTCTTTCTGTCTAGACACTTCTCTTTATGTCTCCAAGATCAAGCCCAGTTGCTCATACCGAGCATTTTTCACCATTCATATTCTCTCATTTTATTTTTAATTTATATATATATATATATATTGTTTTTTTTTTTTTTTTTTTTTTCTCTATGGGTATGGACAGTACTGTCTGCCATTCAGGTCTGTTGCAACAGTTCGTGCAATGCTGCAGAGGTCAAAGAGGGTTGTTGTCGGATGCCCCTGGAATTGGAGCTCTCCGGAATTGGAGTTTCAGACAGTTCTCAGTCGCCAGTGGGTGCTGGGATCGAACCCGGGTCCCCTGCAAGAGATCGGTGCTTCTTAACCCTAGGCCATTCTCTCAGCCCCTTATTTTTTTATTTATTATTTTATGTTATGTGTGTTCCTGGTCTTTTGAGACAGGGTCTCCCTGTACCCCAACTGGCCTGGAACTCGCTCTTAGACCAGCTGGCCTTGAACTCAGAGTCTGCCTGACCTCTTGCCCCCAAGTGCTAGATTAAAGGCCTGCAACACCACCGCCGGCCAATGTCTGCTCATTTTTTTTTTTTAATTTTTATTGTATTTTTATATTATGCATGTATGTCTGTATGAGATGGCTGTGTATGCATGGTCCATTGTGCAGGTGTCTCCAAGCCGCAAGGTCAGAAGAGGGGCTGTCGGATTCCCCTGAACTGGATTTTCTCCTGGGAATTGGAGTTAAAGAGCGTTCTCAGCTGCCGATGTGGGTTGCTGGGGATTTCCAACGTGGGTCCTCTGCAAGAGAAGTCAGTGCTCTTAACCCGGGCCATTCCCCCCATCCTCCAGCCCCCATATTCTGCTCTTAAGAGTCTGTTCAGACCACTGGGCGTGGTGAGCGCATGCCTTTATCCCGCGTCAGGAGAGCAGAGGCAGAGGCAGCAGATCTGGAATTCAGGCCAGCCTGGTCTCACAGAGGGAGTTTCCAGAACCTTGGCTGGGGCTACTCGGAAGACCACTGGTCTCAAACAACACCAAAAAAAAGTCTGTTCAGGATTATTATAATCTCCATTATTCATCAGATTTCTTTTTAGGTGGTATGTTGTACCAATCACTGGAAATAACAAATAGAATCAGATGCTTATCCCAAGATCTTCCATTCTACCATGTATCTGTGAGCATCCTATATTATTTAAGTTATTTTGTTGTTCTTTTTGAGGACAGAGTCTCCACTCACAGCCCCAGCTGTCCTGGGAACCACTTTGTAGACCAGGCTGGCCTTGAACTACACATAGAGAGCCAACTGCCTCTGCCTCCAAAGCTGGGATTAAAGTAGGTGCAACACCACCACCTTATACTTAAAAGCAGTCTATGTTGATTCCCTGGATTCACAATCCATGTTGCTTTGTCAGTGCTGTAGATTTCATAAGTCTTGGTTGTGTTTTTAGAAACATACAGAAAGTGATTATCTTTTCATCTTAAGGCTCAACAAAGTGGGATTGCCATTATAGAACTTGATGAGTTACATCAAATAGGAAAATCCAGCCTATGGATACTAGAAATCTTAAATCAAACATTAATCTAGATATACTGAGGTTTTAATCTTGCTTTTGGTGATGCCATATTTGTGCTTTTATTTGTCAGGAAACCAATCAATATAGATTTCTTTCTCAACCACTTCAAAACAAGGTATGTAATAGTGGTTAATTCATCTTTCTTTGGGTTGTTTGGAAGTGAGGGGCCCTCCAGACTTTGGTATGGTATTCCAAAATTGAAAATATTAATGTTTTGATGAAGAAAGGCAGTACCATTTTTTTTTTTTTTGGTCTTTTGAGACAGGGTCTTCCCCTTTAGTTCCAGCGGCCTAGAGTCTCACTCTGTACACCAGATGGCTGTGAACTCCGCAGAGATCCACCTGCCTCTGCCTCCAAGATTCTAAAATGTCAGTGCAATTTTTACAAAATATAAATAGTAACATGTCTGTCTGCTGTTATATATTCTTAGCATTGAAACTATCATTCCAGGTTGTAGTGCATATAATATATACCATTTTTATTCTCTACTACAGGAACTTAAAAACAGAGCCATAGGGAGATTATGTGATGTAGTAAAAGGGAGCTTTAAAAGTAGTAAGGCTATTCACCATTTACTTTAATTCTCCCCTGGCCCATCCCCAAAGTTCTGTCTCATTACACCAAAATCTTAGTTGGCTTTAATTTTTTTAATGTGCTTTTCATATGATTTAAAAGATAATTATGGGCTGGGAGACGTGGCCATGAGCGGTTAAGAGCTCCACTGCTCTTGCAGAGGACCCGGGTTCGATCCCCAGCCACCCAGGCGGTGAGAACCGTCTTACTCCATTTCCAGGGGAATCGACGACCCTCTTCTAGACCTCCAAGGCATTTGCAAACACACGGGTCACAAAAACTACATCTGCAGACAGTACACGACCGGGTGTACAAACCTACATGCAGACAGTAAATATTCATACACATAAAAAAATAAATAAAATTTTTTAACAAAGTTAATCTTAAGATTCAATAAGCCATGGTTTACTTTTTAATAACATGCAATTTGTATATGTTTTAGACAAACATATGTTGGATTCTCCACAAAAATCAAGCATCAAATATGGAGGAAATGGATTATCCATTAGTGGAACAGAGCAGTTTGTACAGGAAATTATCCTCACCAAAAAAATCTAAACCCAAAAGAGTGCCATCAGAAGAAAGTCCTATCTTAGAAGCTTTCATGAAAGGTGTTAAGGGGCACCACAAAGATCATGGTGCTCACGAATCACGTCAACCTTGTGTGTCACTAGCCTCCAAATATTTACCCAAAGGAACGAATATCTATGTTCCTTCCTCATACCGCTTGTCAAAAGAGATGAAGGCACGGAAGAAAAAACACCAAAAACACCGGTCTCCAGAGAGGAGGAAGTCACTGTCCATTCATGAAAGTAACAGGGAGAAGCATGACAGAGATCGAGGCAAGACCAGTACAGACTCCAAGAAGCAGGTCCCAGTGACAGAAGGTGACATCATTAAGAACAGCTCCAGAAGTCTCAGTAGCAGAAGCAGTGTATCCCGGCACCCCCCAGGAGAAAGCACACTAGGAGCTAAGTTCCAGTTGTCACTAGCTTCTTACTGCCGAGAACGAGAACTAAAATCTAAAGAAGTTGAGAAAAGGCAATGGAAACAAAGAATCAACTCAAAAATTCTTTCTCAGAAGCAAGCACTCTTTCCTTAAAATCCTCTAGTATAGGAAAAAAATGTAAACAAAGGCAGGAACAAAGTAAACAGAATGATATCATACCTGGAAAGAGTAATCTTTCAAATCTGGTATGTACAACAATTACTGAATTAACTTTGTCACTACCTACTACATCATGGTAGAATACTGAGTCTTAAATATTTAATACTACATAACATTGGTGTCTTAAGGAAATATGGATGTACAATTTGTGTTGAAGCTGGTTTCATTAGGTTTCTTCCAGATACCCTTCAGTGAATTCAGTAAAGCTGTGTTTCTTGCGCATAAGCTTTTTGGACCAGGAGCAAAGATCTTTTTTAACAGGAAAGTGAACATTTTTTCAGGCAAGTATAGTCATTTTTAAGTTGGATCTGCTGAAGGGAATACTTAAGAATGGAAAAAATTCTCAAGAAAAATATGGTTTCTATTAGAACAGTGGTTCTCGCAAAATGTTCTCGGGAGCAGCCGCAGCATCACCTGAGAATTTGTAAGAAATATAGTCTTGGGACCCACAACCCAGACCCAAAACCAGAAACAGTGGAGATAGAACCCAGCAATTTGTTCAATTATGTCTTCCAGATAAGATTCTTTACTCTAGTTAATTGAGAACCACCTGTCTAAAATACAAATCTTTTTTTTTTTTTTAATATGTGTATCTATGTTGGGGGGGTTTTTTTTCCACCTGTGTGTACGGGGCCCAAAGAAGACCAAAGAGGCATTGGATCCCCTCGGGAGCTGCAGGTTAGGAATTGTGCAGCTACCTTGAATGATGTATTAGGGAAACCAAATCTCCACGGCCTTTGAAGAGCAGCAACATACTCATTAACTCACTGAGATTCCCACTGTGGAACAGTCTTTAATAGCTCTAGATAGTTTAGAATACAAAATATGCCATAAAAAACATACATTTTTTTATTTTTTTTGAGACAGGTCTCCTATAGACACCTCAGTGTCCTGGAATTTCACTCTGTAGACCGCTAGCCTTGAACTCACCAGAGATCACCTGCCATCTACCCGAGTGCTGGTAATTAAGCTGTTGCCACCCTGCCCAGCTTAAATACAGTTCTTTAAGTGCCAGGTGGTGCTGGGAATCGAACCCAGGTCTTCTGCAAGAACGTCACCGATGCTCCTAACTGACTGAGCATCTGCTCCAGCCCCACAACATCATTTTTAATCCAATCACATTTTTCATCAGAGAATATTGACTCAGATTAGCATTAACACTTTACTTCCCTAGAAAGTCAAGTTGTTAATTTCAAATTTGCTTTTATATTCAGTGTAAATAAAAAAGACTCATGTCAAAAATGTCATACAACCGGTTGTGGTATGCATTCCTTTTATCCCAGCCCCTCGGGAAGCAGAGGGCAGGGCATCTCTGTGAGTTCAAGGTCAACCTGGTCTACATAGCGAGCTCCAGCCCAAGCTGGGACTAATAAGAGACCCTGTCCTCAAAAGAGACAAAAAAAAAAAAAAAGAAAGAAAAGAGAGATGTATATAACCTTGATATCAGGCTTATAGCTAAGGGAAAAGGATGGGGGAGACTAGCCTGCCTTGCACAGCCTTATACTGAAAACAACCATGCAGGACAGAGTGGAGCTCAGTAGTGGAAAGCCTGTGTAGCATGGAGCCCCCAACATGGCAGAAAAGTGCAGGTTGATAAAGAACTATGAAAATTCTAAATCAGATGAACCAAAATAAGCTTGAACATTCTAGAAGTGAATATAAATCTTTGCATTGTATATTATTAGAAGATAGTTGTAAATCCTGAGGCCTGTGCAAGAAGTGATTGCCTTTATTAGTGAGGATGCTAAAGATTTGGCCCATGGAATAACAGTGTTCTAAACCGGGACTGGTAGTGCAGGCCCTTAATTCCAGCAACTCCGAGGGCAGAGGCAGGCGAGTCTCTTAGGTCACTCTCAGCCTGATTCTAATATATAAGAGTTCAGGCCAGCTTGGAAGCGTTATAGGGAGAACCCTTGTTGTCTCAAAAAGATTAAAAAAGGAACAGAGTCAACACTGTTCTAGAGTAAAGATAATGTGTTGTGTTATGAATATAAAGTACTTTAGGCATTACGGAAAAAGACTTCATCCTTGTGATATCTTTGTATATTTATGATAGAAATGCCCATTGTGTATATGTGTGTTGTATGTGTCCCAGGGTTTTGAATTTAGGGCGTTGTACATGCTAGGCAAACCACCTACGACTGAGCTAAGTCGGTTTAGATCGCAGCTCATACCCTCATTTTAAGACGTAAAATTAGGTGTTAATGTTTAAAGATTATTGAGTAGGTTTATATGGGGGTAGGGAACCTTTAAGAGGAGCAGGGGTTTTTTTTAAGGCCGAGAGAAAATTATATTATATTATAACGCTGTTCACATTCTAATCCTTAGTATAAACTATTGTAACGGTCCTCGAAATCTGGACTTTTTTGTTTTTTAGTAATTTTGTAATTGAATTTTGTTCTGTATTCCACACAAACATTTCATCATGCTACTATTCCCCTTCCCCCATTGGTGTCCTCTCATAGCCCTCCTCCCCAGAATTTTATATTTTTAAGCAGGCTATACCTGGTTTGTTACAAGAAACTCAGTTCAGATGTGTTTGAAGAAGAATTCACATTCGTTACTGCCCCAAATTCCTAAATTGTGATTTTTTCCTACTTTTCTAATAGGAAAATGGACATCTCTCAAGAAAAAGATCATCTTCTGATTCATGGGAACTTTCAGGTAAGGTAGCAATCAAACTTTAAACTTAGTAATTTCTAATAAGTTTGTGTCTTACTTGTACTGTTTTTTAAAAACGTCTTCGCACACAGGAGTGGTGGTGCTACGCCTTTAATCACCACAATTTGGGAGGCAAAGAGAGCAGGTGTAATCATATGTGAGTTCAGGCCAGCCTGTCTACATACAAGTTCCAGGCCAGCTGGGCTATAACAGGAGACCTGGTCTCAAAAAATACAAAAAAAAAAAAATTTGCTCAGCCAGACATGGTGGCTCACACTCTTAATCACGCACTTAGGAGGCAACGAGACAGGTGATCTTTGTGAGTTCTAGGCCAGTGGGGACATAAACGAGGGAGATCCCCCAAAACAACATAAACAATAATAATAAAAAACAAAAATTTTAAATATATTCAGATATGCCATTTCCCTCCGGGAATGAAATGTCTCAGCTCATTAAAGAGTTTGGTTAAAATTGATCCAAGGGGGCTGAAAGATGGCTCATCAGTTGGAGAGCACCGACTGATGCTCTTGCAAGGACCCTGGGTTTGATTCCCAGAATCCACATGTCAGCTAAGAACTTAAGAACCGTCTTAAGCTGGCAGCCGCAGATGGATTTCTGTGAGTTCAATGGCCAGCCTGGTCTATACATAGGGAGACCCTGTCTCAAAAAAGATAAAAAAAATAAATTATATTATATATCCAAAAAGAATAGTCTTTAGAGCTAGGTAACAGTGACACACACCTGTAATATCAAGCACTCAAGGGACTGAAACAAGCTGGGCATGGTGGCACCCACACCTTATCCCTACACTGGGAGGCAGAGGCAGGCGGATCTTTGTGAGTTCAAGGGCCAGTCTGGTCACAGAGTGAGTTTCCAGGAAGCTGAGACCTTGCTTCCCGCCATACTCCAACCCAAAAACACCCCACCCCCAACCCCCCCCCCCCCACCCCCCCCCCCCCCCCCCCATCACCCACACCCCCGACCCTCACACCGCAGCCAAAACCCACCTCCCCAGAGACCCCCTCAGCCTCCCACCCGCCCAACACCCACACCACATCCCACCCCAAGGCACGGCATCCAATAGTAGCTTGACGCCGAACAACGGATCCTACACCTTGTAGTAAGAGACCCCTATTGCCTTTCCTTCACCTTTTTTTAAATTTTTTTTTTATTACATTTATTTCTGCCTCTATCGCTCGTTATGAATGTACTGTCCCTGCATTTGCCCAAAGTTTGTGCACCCTATGTTGTGGCACATGCTCCCCGACCCCGCGCGCACCCCGATCTAGCAAGCAGGTGTCACGCTCATTTCACCTAGCCCGAACTGGAACACCCGCTTCTCTGGAATTGGCACCAAACAGTTCCAGATTGGTTTCAGGCCCCGGCCGCCCATTTCGGCGGCCGTGTGGACGAACCCCATCCCCCTACCCCACCGGCGCCTATGCCAAGACCCCCTGAGCGCCGCCATTGGTTCCCGGATCTTTAACCATAGGGCCACACTCCTCTTACCCCCAACCTCACCAGCCCCCAATCCTCCACTCGCCCTTTCTTTCCTTTTTTCTCCCTTGTTCTTTCTTTTCCTCGCCACTGCGCCTCCTTTGTTTCTTTTTTTTGTCCCTTTTCCGAAGAGACCAACCGGTTCCCTGGTAGCCCAAACACCCCACACCCCACGCTGTCAACACTGCCGACCCTACAACCCACCTCCCACCCCTGCCTACCCCCCCACCCCCCCACGCCGCCCCCACCCCCCCCTTGACCACCCCCCTACACCACCACAACAACGACTCCACGCCACCTGACTCTTGCTCCCCCTGACCTGCCTCCACCCACCCCCCACGCCGACTTAAACCCATGGCCCCACCCCCCCCCTTCCCCTGCCCCTTCGCACCCTCCCCCACACCCCACCCCACCCCGCCCCACGCTCCCTCATGCCCTTTTCTCCCAACCCGAGCCCTCCCTTGCTAATCCCCCTGTATCTTTCTTGGTGACTCTTGCCACTTCCCCCGTCGGTATATGACAGACAATGCCAATCTTTTTTCAAATTTTATCTAGTTATTTAGTTATTTATTTTATTTATTTTTTTATTTTTATTTTTTGAGTTTTTTTTTTTTTTTTTAGACCAGGCTGGCTTGAACTCACGAGCCATCCATACCCTGCACCCCCCCCCCCCCCCCCCCCCCCCCCCCCCCCCCCCCCCCCCCCCTCCCTCCCCCCCCCCCCCCCCCTCCCCCCCTCCTCCCTCCCCCTCCCCCCCCTCCCCCCCCCCCTCCTCTGCCTCCCCAATGCTTGGATTAAAGGTGTGAGCCACCCATGCCCGGCTGAGAAACATTTTTTTCTTTTTTTTTTTGGTTATTTTTGAGACAGCGGTCTCCCTGTATGTTGACCAGCTGTCCTGGAATCTCTATGTAGACAGGTGGCCTTGAACTCGGAGTCTGGCCTGCCTCTGCCTCCTGAGTGCAGGATTATTAAAGGCCTGCATAACCACACTTGCTTTAAGATGGTTCTTAGCTTTGTGTGGTGCTTGAATCAAACCCTGGTCCTCTGCAAAGAGCAGTCAGCCCTCTTAAACACTAGCCCTGAGCCATTCTCCAGTAACCTTAATTTATTTTTTTGGTTTCTTTTTGAAGACATTCTTCCGATGGTACACAGCTGGCTGAACTCACTTTGTGGGACCAGTGGTAGGGTTTTGCCTTCTTAAACCACAAAGATCCCTGCCTCTCTCTCCCTTGAGTGTGTAATAATGTTTTATTTCTATTTTTGTGTTAAATAAAAGTCACCCTGTGTCGCAGTGTCCCAAAAGTCGGTCAACACAGAGTGCATTGGTCCCAGAACTGGAGTTTAAGATGATTGTTAGGCATCCATTCGTGAGGCTGGGATGGTTCTGTGCAAAGCAGCCAGTGCTCTTAACTGGAGGTGCCAGCTTCATATAGTACCTCAAGAAATTATAAGCGTATACTCAGGAAATGGTGGCACACTATCTGTAATCCTAGCACTCAGGGAGGCGGAGGTAAGAGGCAAAGGGTGGGGCGTAGGTGTGATGCGGACACAAGAATGGGACCAGGAGTTCAAAAAATAAGAGGACAGATGGACAAGGGTGGGCAACAGGCCGTAAGTCCAGCAAGGGGAGGCAGAGAGTAGAGGCCGGAGGCCATCGCGTGAGTATGAGGAAAGTGCATCACACGGGGAATACTGTTATTTGTTTAGGTTATGGCTGTCGCCAGGTCATAGTAGGAGGGTGAGGTGATATTTTTAGGTGAGCTACAGGGAAAACGGCGGCAAAGAACGCTTATTGCCGCGATGCTCTCCATTCAACACATCGGTTGCACAGTCTACACAAGTCTCGAACCCTGTGTTGTTTCTAAAGAGGATTTTTTAAAATAAATATCTAATTGTGAAGGTCAAGAGGCTGAGTGATGCCCTCCCTCCATGTGATTAGTGTCGGTACTGTTTACCAAAGGACGAGTTTTGGTTTCTCAGCACCACAATCAGCTAGCTCCAAAAACTTCCTCTCCAGTTCAGCGAGAGAATTTGATCCCTCTTTCTGACCTCTACAGGGTAAGGCATTTGCAGTGGTTTTTTTCTTCTAAAACATGCGGTAGGTTTGGCAGTGGTAGGTAGTTTGTAACTTAAAAACATTCATACATAGAGATTAAAAATAAGTAACATTATTTAAATTTAAAAGTGATTAGAGTACAACAATTGTTTTTTTAATTTTAATTTTTTTTTTTGTTATGGTATGCAATGTACTGGTCTGCATGTAGGTTTGTGCACCAGTTTCGTCGCGCAATTGCCGCAGAGGTCAGAAGAGGTGTCGGGACCCCCTGGAATTGGAGTTCTGGGCAATTGAGAAGTTACAGACAGTCTCAGCCACCCTCGCTGGGTGGCTGGGGATCGAAACCCACAGGTCTCTGCAAGAGCACCCACCGTCAGGCTCTTCCAACCACCTAGTAATCTCTCCAGCCCCAAACATGTTTTTTTCAAAGCAAATCTAGCCAGGATATGGCATGCCTTTGATCCCCAACACTCCGAGAGCCGAGGCAGGAAGATCTTGTGAGTTGGAGACCAGCCTAGTCTACGAGTGAGTTTGAGGCCAGCTGGGCTGTTAGGTGAGACCCTGTCCAAAATCAAGACAAAGGAAACAAAAAAAAGTTTATCATCTTGAATTTAAATATTTGAAATACAAAGAAGCCTTTCTAATATTAAATTTCAAGGATACCTGAGGGCTGCTGGACAAATGGCTCAGACTTCCGACTTAAGAGCACTTCCAAAGGACATGGGTTCAGTTCTGAGCACCACATCAGATGGCTCACAAATTCCTATAACTCCAATTCTAAGGGATCCAACCGGCCTCTTGTGACCTGCTGTGGGCATGGCATGTGACATGGGTATACAGCCAATGTTAACAAGTCAGTACACAGTACAATAAAATAAATATGAAAAATTTTTTGTAAGGAACAAGCAAAGAACATCTAAAGAGATCTAATGTGGAACGTCTAAGAGCGAGGGGGTGAGGAAAAGCGCAGCATAATGAGCGCCAGGGGAAACAAAAGCAAGAAGTATGGTGTTGTGGTGGTTTAGGGGTTTTGTGTTTTGGTTGAGGAAGGGTCGAAGGGGAGACACAGAGGGCATGGATTAATAAAAGAAGAGCACCTGACTGCGACTCACGGATACGGGAAGAGGAGAGTAAATACGGCTTGCGCACGGAAGGCAGGGAGGAAAAGTGGGGGTCTGAGGACACCAGGTGGGGGTGCTGGGAAATGAAACCTGGGGCGTCGGGCAAAGAACAGGCTGGCGGGGCACGCGGAAACGCTGGAGCCAGCGTCGCCAGCCCAAAGTGAGGCGGCTTTTGGTTTGGATTGGAAAGCCAGTTTTTAAGCTTTTTTTTATTTATTTTGTTTTGTATTTATGCGAATGTACTGTTCTCATTATGGTAGTAGGTTTGTGTACCCTTGTGCAATGCCGCGGAGGGTCTTGGATTCCCCTGGAAACTGAGTTCTTCCTGTACTTGGAGGTTACAGACAGTTCTTAGCCGGTGGGTCCTCTGCAAGGAGCAGTCAGTGCTCTTAAACCAACTAGGCCATCTCTCCAGCCCCCCCTAAAGCTTTCTTTCTTAAATTAGGAAAAAAATCATTTAAAAATTCTGGACACTCAAAAAATTTATTACTCAGAAAATGAAAGCCCACTAGAAATAATAACTGTTAATAATTGTTGGATCAGGGTTTTTTTTTTTGTTTGTTTTTTTTTTTTTTGTCTTTTCGAGAAGGATCTCCCTGTAGTCCCAGGTGTGCTGGGAGCTCACTCTTCGACCAGGCTGGCCTGTGAACTCACAGAGATCCCCTGCCTCTTGCCTCCCAAGTGCTTTTAGGATTAAAGGCGTGTGCACCACCATGCCCGGCAAGTTTTTTTCTACTATAACTTGAGGCTTTGAAAAATGAACTTCACTAATGCCTCCTACATTTCTAAGATATGGTAAACACAATAGGTAACATTGAAAGCTTACTATATTCAATATGTCCTTTGCTGTGATTTAACAAAATTGCAGCTAGATAGCTGGGTGTATGGTAGCACACTCCTTTAATCCCAGCAGTTGGGAAACAAAAGCAGGTATATCTTTGTGAGTATACAGTGAGTTTGAAGCCATCCTAGTCTACACAGAGAATTCCAGGCCAGCCTGGAACTAAAGGGAGACCCTTTTTTTTTTTTTTAAATAAAAAAATAAAGAATAATAGAAAAAAAGAGAAGAAGAAATACAGCTAGACATGGTAGTTCCTGCACCTAGGGTGTTGAGGTAGAAGAACCCGCAAAAAGTTTGAGGCCAGGATGAATCCACAAAGGCAAAATTTCAAAGGCCACAAGCTAGGAAGGGCCCCACATTGGGAGACCCTGTCTCTTAGAGGGAAAAAAAAGTGTTCTGAAAAAGATTGCTCCAATAGTTTAACAAAGCCCAGAAGCCAGGACTACTCTACCAGAGGACTCAGGTTTGGTTTTTTAACCCACCATATGGCATTACAGCCATCAGCTCTCAGGGGGAATTGGCACCAGGCAAATTACAGGGTATACATACATTAACAGGGCAGGCATAAACACTCATACCAAAAAATAGAGGATCAAAATCTTTTTGGTTTTTGTAGACAGTGTCTCCCTGTAGCCCCCAGGTATACAGAACTGCCCAGGAAAGAGACGGCCGAGATCCACAAAAGATTTCCACCTCTCTGCATCCCCAAGTGCAGAGGCAAAAGGATGCACAGAAAAAAAGGGTAAAAAGAAAGAATGAAGAGGGGGATTTAAAAAAAACANTTTGTATGTGTATGAATGTACTGTCTGCATGCAGGTCTGTGCACCCGTGTCGTGCAATGCCACGGAGGTCAGAAGAGGGTCTCGGATTCCCCTGGAACTGGAGTTCTCCTGGAATTGGAGTTATAGACGGTTCTTAGCCGCCATGTGGGTGCTGGGGATCGAACCCGGGTCCTCTGCAAGAGCGTCGGTGCTCTTAACCGCTAGGCTATCTCTCCAGTCCCTGTAGTATTACTTAAATACACAGTAGGTGCTGAAAACATATTGAATGATGGCATATGTTAGGTTATGGTATGCTCCCCAAAAATAAAAGACCACAAGGTTTAGGCTCTCCGGAACAAAGTTTACTTCAGAGTAACTGGGGCTAGGCTCAAGGGAAGACAGAGCCAGCCCTGAATGGCATCTGGCCTGGGAATTTAAGGGAGAAGGGGGCAATAGGATTTAGTGAGAGGGGATGGGTAGTGCACTTTGCAGAAATCTCTGGCTTTTCAAAAGGGCAGAAGATACTGAGTATGCTGTGATAGCCCATTTTTCCATAACCAAAGACTGGCCTGTTGTTAGAGCAGGATCCTGGGCTCCACAGGTCTTAGGTGCTTCTGCATTTCAATGGACTTCACATCCTGATAGCATATATTTGTTTTTTAAGGCCTTTTACATTCATTATTTCCTATCCCTTGATTAAGTGCTTTCTGTTGGATGTTTCTGCACTAAGAAGTTCATGCTTCTGTAGCACAGCACATCTACAGAGCATTTAATCCGATTCGTTTCATTGCATGCTCAGTCCATAAAAAGAATATGCATAAAAACATGTTCTGCATGATCAATTAGTTGCTTTTCTTGGATTATAGTATTTGAATCATCTAGCTTCCAAAGTATCACTTTAAAGTCTGTACTCATGCTGCCAAACAATAGTTTTCACATTTTCTTAATCTGAGCAACAGATTATGGAGTTAAGTGAGGCAAGAAATCCCTTGATCAATAAATGGAGATGGAGTCATAATGAAAGCACAATTTTAAAAATCTCTTCTTAACAGGGAAGTAGTTATCTAAATCCTCAATAAGCATCGGGGCTTTTCTTTGTTTAAGCTTGTAGGAAAGTGATCCAGATTCCTCTTGCAGGGTGAGAGATGTTCTACATGCTAATGAGTGGCAGGGAGCCTCTCAAGCTCTTCTTTCCTCCAAAGAGAACTGGACTTCTGTTTTATATGCATCTTCCCACTGTGTATGTGTACATATACAGTATGCACAAACATACATACTAACACGGTTAATGTAAGGAGTCCCCCTCCCCACTGCGCAAGGGTATTGGGGGTGGAATTCCAGGCTTTGAGTGGATGCTGGGCAAGCACCCTACCACTAAGCTACATCCCCGGCCCCCCTGTCCTGTAAGAGATTTTTTTTCTGTCGTAATTTGTAGTTGACTGGAAATAGAAGCCAGAAAATTATATAAACTAGGTCAAAAGAGCTCATGTGTGTTCATGTGGGATGGCAAAATAGAGAAAAACAGGTGAGGATGGAGGAAAAGGATGATGGATAATAGAAGCAAGACTGAGTTTGAGAGTTAAAATGAAACCTCAGGGCTGGAGAGATGGCCTAGCGGTTAAGAGCACTGACTGCTCTTACAGAGGACTGGGATTCGATCCCCAGCACCCACATGGCAGCTGAGAAACGTCTGAAACTCCAATTCCAGGAGAATTCCAGTTCCAGGGGAATCCGACGCCCTCTTCTGACCTCCGCGGCATTGCACGACATGGGTGCACAAACCTACATGCAGATAGTACATTCATACGCATACAGAAATAAAAATAATAATAATAAACAAAAAAAATGAAACCTCAGCCAAGATTGGAAAAATAATTTGGAGAATGAAGCTTGAGTGACTGTGAAAGGCTGGTTTGTTAAGATTTCTGGGTATGAGGATAAGGAAGCATGGGACCTGGAGTGGTTTCTATGCACAAAGCATTTATGGGTTACATCCCTGAAAGATAACAGGTCAGGGGGCTCTGGCATTGGTGAGAAAGGAAGGGAAGGGCCGGGCGTGGTGGCACACGCCTTTAATCCTAGCACTTGGGAGGCAGAGGCAGGTGGATCTTTGTGGGTTCAAGGCCAGCCTGGTCTACAGAGTGTGTTCCAGGACACCTGGGGCTACAGGGAGATCCTGTCTAAAAAAAAACAAAAAAAAAAAAAAAAAAAAAAAAAGGGAAGTATAGCCACAGAAACAGTGTTGCATGAATAATTGAACAAGTTTTCTGGGAAAGGCAAGTTCAAGGTAGGAGTCCTGAGAGGAGTGACCACATAAATGATGCCAGAAATTCTAATGGAGACATTGTGGGCAGATAGCCTCACATAGTACCTTAGCACACAGGCTCTGAGAGAATGAAAGAGACTATCAATCAATACATAAGGCACAATGTTATGTAGGAAGAATGTTATGACAAAGAAGGAGCTGGGAACATAAAAAGCAGCTTGTGATTTTACAAGAAAGACACATTTTTTTTTTTTTTTGCCTTGAGAATGCTGCACTTTGAAGTTAACGTCAAGGCTCTCAGAGAGCACACTAGGAGGGCAAAGAGACAGAGACCATGTGCTAGGGAGGGTGGGGGTAGGAGTGTGTGGAGGGTGGTCTGAGAAGTGGGATAAGGAACAGACTCAGAAACAGGAAATAATTAACATGAAAGCCTGACAGAGAAAGACCGAATGAGGGTCTCAAAAAGGTAAAGTGAGCTCACCAGGGCTCAGGACCCACACAAAAAACTTTGCAAGCAGATGCTGAACTTAACACGACTGAACAAATGCTTGGGAAAAGCACCAGCTTAGTTTCAGGGGCTGCTTGTGAGATGCCAAATGTAACACAATGTTGTGCTGTCATACAATCCAAATTTCCTGGGAATTAGTGAAACTGCAAAGTCTGGAGCTCAAGGAAGCTGGTTTCATGCTTTTTTTTTCTTCATGGAATGTTACAAGACAGTTTCCCACACAGACACACTAAAAACCTATTTGTGATTTTTTATTTATTTATTTATTTTTTGGTCTTTTTGAGACAGGGTCTCCCTGTAGCCCCAGCTGTCCTGGAACTTGCTCTGTAGACCAGGCCGGCCTTGAACTCACAAAGATCCACCTGCCTCTGCCTCCCAAGTGCCAGGATTAAAGGCGTGCGCCACCACGCCCGGCTCCTATTTGTGATTTTTGACATCTGACAATTTATACTACAAGGTGGGGTTTTTTTGTTTATTTTGTTTTGTTTGTGTTTTGTTTTTACTGGGGAATCACTTGCCTATGCTAGGTTAAGTGTTCTGCTACTTAGCTATATCCCTGACCCTTGCTGTTTTGAGACAGAGCCCTGATATTTAGCTCAGGTCAGCCTTGAACTCACTATGTAGCCCATCTCCCCAATTCACAATCCTCCTGCCTCTACCTTCTGAGGACTTGGATTTTAAGTGTCTGTCAAACTATTCTGACTTTAAATGTATCGCATACTCAGTACACACAAACACACTAAAACAGTTATTCTAAGGGCTTTTTTTCCTCAATGATATGTATCTTCATTTAGATATGTTCTGTATAGGAGGGGGAGAGAAAGATCCAAGCTTCTAGAGTCATTTGTTTACGGTGCTTAGTAGACATGGATATAACTTGTACATTTAAATTTATAAGAAGAGTTTGAGGAAATATTGGCTTTAGGGACTCCAGCCCACAGCCAAGCATTTCTCACACATGGTTGGTGAACCATTAGAAGATTTTGATTTTGGTATAATGAGTCACCAACCACATTAAAACAGTAACAACCACCCCAGAATGGAATAGAGAATCCTGGTGCACTGTATATCATATACAGATACATGTTGTTTGGCTAGATCTTTATTTTTATTATTATTTTTTTTTTGGTCTTTTCGAGACAGGGTCTCCCTGTAGCCCCAGCTGTCCTGGAATTTGCTCTGTAGACCAGGCGGGCCTTGAACTCACAAAGATCTACCTGCCTCTGCATCCAAGTGCTAGGATTAAAGGCATGCGCCACCAGGCCCGGCGTTTGGCTAGATCTTTACATCTTCATTTGTGTATGTATTTTCCATGATGGTAATATAAAAAGCCCCTGGTGTAGGCCACAGTCAACATCTTTAAAAGTCACTCTAAGGCTGGAGAGATAGCCTAGCGGTTAAGAGCACTGACTGCTCTTGCAGAGGACCCGGGTTCGATCCCCAGCACCCACATGGTGGCTAAGAACTGTCTGTAACTCCAATTCCAGGAGAACTCCAGTTCCAGGGGAATCTGAGACCCTCTTCTGACCTCCACGGCATTGCACGACACGGGCGCACAAACCTACATGCAGACAGTACATTCATACACATACAAAAATAAATAAAAAAATTTAAAAATAAATTAAAAAAAAGTCACTCTAGGAGCCTGGAGAGATGGCTCAATGGTTAGGATTGTGTATTGCTCTTGTAGAAGACCTGAGTTTGGTTCCCAGCACCCACATTTGGTGGCCCACAACTGCCTTTAACTCCAATTCTAGGGGGATCCTGTGTATCTGTCCTCTGTGGGTAAACACACACACACACACAACACACAATTAAAACATAAAATTTTAAAAGAAAGCAAACTACTCTAAGCCTGGTGGTACACACCCACAATCCCAGCTACTCAGGAGTTTGAGGCAGAAGAACTAAAAGTTCAAGACCTTCTGGGTACAAAGATAGTTCAAAGCCATATCCACACAAAAATCATATGAAAGTCACTGCTGTAACATGTATTGATGTTTCATACCTCTCTGTACAGGTAGCACTAAACAGTGAAGCTGTTTGGGGGAGAAGAGCCAAACTTTCTTTGGTCATAGTCATGGGAGCAGTTGGAAACTAACATGGAATGTTCCTGCCTTATGTCCATTCCACCCAGGATATGATGAGCATCTAGACTAGATTTTGCAAGGAAGCTTCCTGTATTAGGATATATAATCAGTGTCCTCTATGTCTGCAGAGTCTGAATTTTTTAAAATTTTTTTTTGGTCTTTTTTTTTAATTTTTATTTTTATTTATTTCTGTATGTGTATGAATGTACTGTCTGCATGCAAGTCTGTGCACCCGTGTCGTGCAATGCCTCGGAGGTCAGAGGAGGGTGTCGGATTCCCCTGGAACTGGAGTTCTCCTAGAATTGGAGTTTCAGACGGTTCTCGGCCGCCATGTGGGTGCTGGGGATCGAACCTGGGTCCTCTGTAAGAGCGGTCGACGTTCTTAACCGATAGGCCATCTCTTGGTCTTTTTGAGACAGGGTCTCCCTGTAGCCCCAGCTGTCCTGGAACTCGCTCTGTAGACCAGGCTGGCCTTGAACTCACAAAGATCCGCCTGCCTCTGCCTCCCAAGTGCTAGGATTAAAGGTGTGCGCCACCACGCCCGGCCAGCTAGTGCTCTTAAGCCATCTCTCCAGTCCCCAGATTCTGAATCTCTACTAACCAAATGTGGATTGAAAATACTGGGCATGGTGGTGTATGCCTCTAGTCCCAGCACTTGGGAGGTAGAGGAAGAAGGACTGCAGGGAGTTAAAAGCTAGCCTGGTTGACACAGCAAGTCTAAGCCAGCCAGGGACTGCATACTAAGACCTTATCTCAAAAAAAAAAAAATTCCAAAAACCAAAAATTGATTCTGCTACTGTCTGAGCAAGCATTATACTGACTCCATTCAAATAAAGTGATGTCTGGTGTGCCCCACTATAACCTCTGGCCACTTCACTGTCCTGGGTCCCTTTCCAGTGCTCAAGTGATGGGGAAAAGAAATATGTACATTCACTTTAATGTTGCTCTTTGTGTATCTGGCATAATTCTCTTATGGATGATTCTTTTTTCTTTTTGAGACAGGGTCTCCCTATAGCCCCGGCTGGCCTGGAACTCATTCTGTAAACAAGGCTGGTCTTGAATTCACAGAGATCCATCTGCCTCTGCCTCCCAAGTGCTAGGATTAAAGGCATGCGCCACCACACCTGGCTTAAAGATGGTTCTTAGCTGCCAGGTGGGTGCTGGGAATCGAACCCAGGTCCTCTGCAAGAGCAGTTGGCACTCTTAATGTCTGAGCCATCTCTCCAGCCCATGGAGAGATGGCTCAGACGTTAAGAGTGTACTTGTACTTTACTTTAGGACAACTAGTAGCCACTCTGTAATGTCTTTCCTAGTAAATACATACAGTGATAGAGAAGGTAAAGCCAAAAGAATACAAAGGAGCAAGAAACAAGTACCACACTATCTGCTATAATGTCTGTTAATCATTGTATTGGTACCAGCAGTAAATAACATAGCTAAGGATGTCTTAACCCTTGCCAGCAATATCTGCTTCTGTAAACACACTAACCATGTGACCATGAAAAGAATTTTCTGTCTGTAATCATTTACATGCATATATACATTTGTGTTGAAAGTCATGTAGCTATAGTGTTATAGAGTAAACCCATCAGTGCTTTTTTTTTTTAATTTTTTTATTAATTTTATTTTTGTATGTGTATGAATGTACCATCTGCATGCAAGTCTGTGCACCCGTGTCATGCAACGCCGAGGAGTTCAGAAGAGGGTCTCGGATTCCCCTGGAACTGGAGTTCTCCTGGAATTGGAGCTTCAGACGGTTCTCAGCCGCCATGTGGGTGCTGGGGATCGAGCCCGGGTCCTCTGTAAGAGCGGTTGGCACTCTTAACCGCTAGGCCATCTCTGTCCTGGAACTCTTTATGTAGACCAGGCTGGCCTTGAACTCACAGATATCTGCCTGCCTCTGCCTCCTGAGTGCTAGGATTAAAGGTGTACAGCCCAGCCAATGCTGTTCTTTATTAAGAAATTATGTAAAGCCAGGTGTGGTGGTGAATGCCTTTAATCCCAGCACTCAGGAGGCAGAGGCAGGCAGATCTCTGTGAGTTCAAGGCCAGTCTGATCTACATAAAGAGTTCCAGGGGGAAGAAAAAAGAGTTCCAGGACAGCTGGGGCTACAGGGAGTCTCTCTCTCTCTCTCTCTCTCTCTCTCTCTCTCTCTGTCACACACACACACACACACACAACACACACACACACCAAAAAAAAAAAAAAAAAAAGAACAGAACAGTATTGATAGGTTTACACCATAGCTACATGACTTTCAAGACAAAAAGTCCTACAAAAGCCTATGGATATCTATGATCAGGGCCCGGAACCTCAGGGCATTAGCTCATCTGGGTTCTCCAACTCTCCAGGTGAGTCTTGATTTCTCAACTGCCTGATTTTCTATACATACAACACTGTTCACCTTGCATCTCATATGCTATATAGTTAGGTCTCTGATGGTTGTCGTAAACATGTGTAGACTCTTATTTATTTAGATAGCAAGTACTATATATTAGGTATTTTAATTCATCTAGAGATGATATAAAGACTAGAGTATATGCATAGCTTAAATGCAATTACTATGCTGGATTTTTTTTTTGGTCTTTTCTAGACAAGGTCTCCCTGTAGCCCCAGCTGTCCTGGAACTCACTCTGTAGACCACGCTGGCCTTGAACTCACAAAGATCCGCCTGCCTCTTCCTCCCAAGTGCTAGGATTAAAGGCGTGCGCCACCACACCCGGCTATGCTGGCTTTTTTAAAAGAAATATTACATTTGTTTATTTTGCGTACATGCATGTACCATGGCACTCATGTGGATATCAAAGAACAACTTGCAGGAATTGATTCTCTCTTTTCACCATGTGGGGCCTGGGAATTGAACTCAGCTTGTCAGGCTCAGTGGCAATTGCCTTTACCCACTGAGCCATCTCACCATCCCCCATGACATTTTTTAAAAAGTGTATGAGAGTACTGTCTGCATGTAGGTTGGTGCACCCCTGTCGTGCAGTGCCGTGGAGGTCAGAAGAGGGCGTTGGATTCCCCTGGAACTGGAGTCAAAGATGGTTCTTAGCCACCATGTGGGTGCTGGGAATTGAACCCGGGTCTTCTGCAAGAGCAGTCGGTGCTCTTAACTGCTGAGCCATTTCTCCACCCCCCCCCCATGACATTTTATAGAACAGATTGAACATCTCAGATTTTGCTGTCCCTGGAGATCTTTCAGCTAACTCCCCTCCAATCCCAAGGGGCAACTCTATAGAGGTGGAAGCTCCTGTTCTCTGAACTTTGCCCTATGTATCTATTTCTCTGACTCTTTTTTTTTTGTCTTTTCGAGACAGGGTCTTCCTGTAGCCCCAGCTGTCCTGGAACTCACTCTGTAGACCAGGCTGGCTTTGAACTCACAGAGATCTGCCTGCCTCTGCCTCCTGAGTGCTAAGATTAAAGGCGTGCGCCACCACCCCTGGCTATTCCTCTGACTCTTATTTGTATACCTTAAAATATCCATGAAAACACTCAACATATTTCCCCAAGTTCTGTGAGCTACTCTAGCAAATTAGTAGAATTCAAGGAAAAGGTAGAGGGAAGCTTAATTTAGGTTTGTCCCTGGTGGGTTAGATGTTCTAGAAGCACAAACTTGGGGCTGGCCTCTGAAGTAGGTTGGGTCTTATAGAACTGAGCTCTCTGCCTGTGGGATCTGATATTATAGTGTCAGAATTTATTTGGATTAGAAATTGGATTCCCTGAAGAACTGGATGTTTACTTGCTAGCTGAGAGAAATCCCCATATTTGCATTGAATATAGTAGAAGACCCATGGGTCTGTTTTTTTCTATTAGCATGCCTTTTTCTTCCTGTATTGTAACAAGTTCTCCATGGGGAGGAGGCTGATGTGACCATCTCTTGGTCCCCATCCCCATTGTCCTCAGTAATCTAGTGACTGTAAGTAAGAAATGGGGGAGAAGAAAGTGATACAAAAAAGGCAGAGAGAGAAAGCTCTTTTATCTATTGTTCAGACTGCCCTTCAATAGGACGTGACTTCCCTGGAACTATAGAGAGCCTTTGGGGGTAATAATTTGATCTTGGACTTTTCAGTGCTCTTTCTAGAACCCAATACATTGATCCTGATATATTTTATGGTGTTTTTTTGTGGTGCTAGAGATGGAACCTAGGGCCTCACACAGAGGGTGTATATACTCCTAGTCCCACAAGTCTTTAACAAGTAACTTTATCTTCAAGCTTTTTTCTTTTTTTGGTCTTTTTGAGACAGGGTCTCCCAGTAGCCCCATCTGTCCTGGAATTCACTATGAAGACCAAGCTGGCCTTGAACTCACAGAGATCCACCTGCCTCTGCCTCCAGAGTGTGTGATTAAAGGTATACACCACCATGAATATCTGCAAACTTTAAGCTTCAGCAACACCATAGTACTGAGCCTCTGTGCCAGTCTTGATGAGATGGCCTCCTGGAGAGTTGTATATTTTAGCCTCCAAGAAGGTTGTTTTTTGTTTTGTTTTGTCTTGTTGTTTGGGCTTTTTGGTTTTTTTTATTTTTTTATTTTATTTTATTTATTTTTGTATGCGTATGAATGTACTGTCTGCATGTAGGTTTGTGCACCCGTGTCGTGCAATGCTGCAGAGGTCAGAAGAGGGTGTTGAATTCCCCTGGAACTGGAGTTTAAGACGGTTTTTAGCCGCCATGTGGTTGCTGGGGATCGAACCTGGGTCCTCTGCAAGAGCAGTCGGCACTCTTAACCGCTAGGCCATCTCTCCAGCCCCTGTTGGGCTTTTTGATATAGGTCTTTCTATGTAGCTCTGGTTGACCTGGAATTCACTATGTTGGAACTCACTATGTAGGATAACCTCAAATGTACATTGATCCTCCTGCCTCTGCCTCCAGAGTGCTAAGATTATAGATGTATATTACCATGCCCAGCTGCAGGAGATTTTTGTTTGTTTTTGTTGTTTTTGTGAAACAAGCTTGCTAGGCCAGGCTGGCCTCAAAACTCATGATCACTGAGTGCTGGTATTACAGGCATATGCCACTATCCCAAGCCTCAAAGAAAATTTTAAAGAAATAGAACAACATTTAGAACTCAAGGGAGGGGCTGGAGGAATGGCTCAGCAGTTGAGAGCATACACAGTTGAAAGCATACACTGGCCTTGCAGAGGGCGGTTAAGAGAACTGACCACTCTTGCAGAGGACCCGGGTTCAATCCCCAGCACCCACATGGCGGCTGAGAACCGTCTTTGACTCCAGTTCCAGGGGAATCCGACACCCTCTTCTGACCTCCACGGCATTGCACGACACGGGTGCACAGACCTACATGCAGATAGTACATTCATACACATACAAAAATAAATGAAAAAATTTAAAAAAAAAACAAACATTTGAAAAAAAAAAGTAATTTTTTTTTCCTTTTTGAGACCAGGTTTCCCTGTAGCCCCAGCTGTCCTGGAACTCACTCTGTAGACCAGGCTGGCCTTGAACTCAGAGATCCTCCTGCCTCTACCTCCCAAGCACTGGGATTAAAGGCATGCACCACCATGCCTGGCTAATAAAAGTAAATGTTTAGGGCTGCGGTTAAGAGCACCGACTCCTCTTGCAGAGGACCCAGGTTCGATCCCCAGCACCCACATGGCGGCTGAAAACCATTTGTAACTCCAATTCCAGGAGATATCCAGTTCCAGGGGAATCCGACATCCTCTTCTGACCTCCGAGGCATTGCACTACACGGGTGCACACACCTACATGAAGACAGTATATTCATACACATAGAAAATAAATAAATAAAATTAAAAAAATATTTTTAAAAAGTAAATGTTTAAAAAACCTCAAGGGATTTCACATAAATGCCTAGATTTTTAGCTTTGAGTGATACAGTCAGGGGTCTCACGTTTATACCCTCAGGAACTAGGTAAATAAAGAAAAGTTTAAGCCAGGCGTGGTGGCACACACCTTTAGTCCTAGCACTTGAGAGGCAGAGGCAGGTGGATCTTTGTGAGTTCAAGGCCAGCCTGGTCTACAGAGTGAGTTCCAGGACAGCTGGGGCTACAGGGGGACCCTGTCTCAAAAAGACCAAAAAAAAAAAAAAA
>VZQC01006100.1:740643-751529 GCA_009823505.1 Rhizomys pruinosus | reverse complement strand
TTTTTTTTTTTTGTCTTTTTGAGACAGGGTTTCCCTGTAGCCCCAGCTGTCCTGGAACTCTCTCTGTAGACCAGGATGGGCTTGAACTCACAAAGATCCGCCTGCCTCTGCCTCCTGAGTGCTAGGATTAAAGGCGTGCGCCACCACGCCCGGCGTATGAACAGCTTTAATTGTATGTGTAAAGTCATATGTTCACATGCTTAAATATGGACTCAGCATTTAAGCAGTAACTGAAATGTATGAATGTTGCTCCTTCATAGAAGGAGAGAGTCTCTCCTGGAGACTCTCATGCATTTTTATTTTATTTATTTATTTATTTATTTATTTATTTATTTATTTATTTGAATGTACTGTCTGCATGTAGGTTTGTGCACCCGTGTTGTGCAATGCCGCAGAGGTCAGAAGAGGGTCTTAGATTCCCCTGGAACTGGAGTTCTCCTGGAATTGGAGTTACAGACGGTTCTCAGCCACCATGTGGGTGCTGGGGATAGAACCCAGGTCCTCTGCAAGAGCAGTTGGTGTTCTTAACCACTAGGCCATCTCTCCAGCCCTAGGTGTTTTTATCTCTCCAGCCCTAGGTGTTTTTATCTGCAGTGTTAGATCGCTTATTTGTTCTCTTTCTTTCTTTTCTTGGTCTTTTTGAGACAGAGTCTTCTTGCAGTCCCAGCTGGCCTGAACTCACTTTGTAGACCAGGCTGGCCTTGAACTCACTGAGATCCACCTGCCTCTGCCTCTGAGTGCTGGGATTAAAGCCATGAGGTACCATGTCTGGCCCTCTTTCTGTTTTTTTAATGTGGGCACTTAGGGCTATAAATTTCCCTCTTAGGACTGATTTTCATGTATTCCACAGGTTTTGTTGTGTTATATTGTCATTTTCATTTAGTTCCAGGAATGCTTTTATTTCATTTTTTATTTTCCCTGACCCACTCATTATTCAGGATTGTCTCCATGTGTTCTTGCAGTTAGTAGGGCTTATCCTGGTGTTAATATTGAGCTTTATTGCATTGCGCTCTGATAGAATGAATGAAATAATTTTAATTCTTTTGTATTTGTTGAGATTTCTTTGTGTCCCAATATGTGGTCAATTTTGGAGAATGTTCCATGGGGCACTGAGTAGAAAGTATATTCTCTGGTGTTTGGGTGAAATATTCAGTAGATGTCTGTGAGGTCTATTTGTTGTATTGTACTGTTCAGTTCTGATGTCTCTCTGTTTATTTTTTGTTCAGTTGACCTATCCAAGGGACTCAGTGGAGTATTGAAGTCCCCCACTATTAGTGTGCTGGGATTAATCTGTGTCTTGAGGTCCTGAAAGATTATGTTTATAAAGTTTGGTGCACCAGAGTTTGGTGCATAAACATTTAAGATTGTGAAATCTTCTTGGTTAATTGTTCCATTGATAAGGATATAATAGCCCTCTTTGTCTTTTTGATTAATTTTACTCTGAGGTCTATTTTGTCTGATATTAGAATAGCAAATTCTTCTTGCTTTTTGCTTGGAATATTTTTTTTTTCCATTCTTTCACTCTAAGGTGGGGTCTGTCCTTGAGGTTGAGATGGGTTTCTTGTAGACAGCATATAGATAGATTCTGTTTCCTAACCATTTTCCCAGTCTATGTCTTTTGATTGGGGAATTTAAACCATTGATATTTAAGGTTATTATTGAGAGATGTGTGTTGTTTCCTTTCAACTTAATTTTTGTTTGCATTCTTGGTTTAGGTATTTATTTACTCTATTATGCTTTTGGTTGCTTGGGGATGGTTGCTCCTTATGTTTTTTGAATTGCTTTGAGTATTTTCTGAAGTTCTGGTTTTTTTGACATGTATTCTTTCATTTTGTTATGTCATGAATGATTTTTCTTTCTCCTTCAACTGTAATTGACATTTTTTTCTGGGTATAGTAATCTGCTTTGGCATCTAAAGTCGTTTAGCACTGGGAATACTTTGGTCTATGTTCTTCTTGCTTTCATTGTTTGCACTGAGAAGTCAGCTGTAATTCTGATGGGTTTTCCCCTTATATGTAACTTGTTGTTTTTCTCTCGTGGCTTTTTGGCATTTTGTCTTTGTTTTGAGCAAATAGTGCTTTAACTATGATATGGCATGGGAAATTTCTTTTCTAGTCTTGTCTATTTGGTGTTCTATGTGCTTCTTGTATTTGTACAGGTTTGTCTTTTTTCAGTTTGGGGAAATTTTCTTCTATTCTGTTGAAGATTTGATCAATACCATTGTCTTGGGATTCTTCTCCCTCTATCCCTATGATGAGGAGGTTTGGTCTTTACAGTGTCCCACATTTTCTGGTTGTTCCACTCTTGGGTTTTTAAAATTTTTTCATAATCTTTACTTGAGGTTTCTAGCTGCACTGTGTTATCCTGTAGGTCTGATATTCTTTTTTCTGCTTCATCCATTCTTCTTCTAAGTCTTTTTCCCATCCTTTCCTGCAGATTGGATGAATGTTCAATTTCCTTTTTCATTTCATCCTGTGATTTCTCCAGTATCTCCACTTCCTTTTGGAGTTTTTCATTCTCTTCTTATAGCTTCTTGCTTCACTGGTCAGTTTCTTTTTTCCTTTCAGCCTGAGATCTTTTCAGTGTTTCCACTTCCTTCCAGAGTTTGTTATTCTCTCCCTCTAGTTCTTTCTGGAGTTTATTTCCTTCTAGTTCCTTCATGAGTTTTTCATCCTCTCCCTTTAGTTCTCTGATTTGTTCTTTATATTCTTTGATTTCTTTGAATATGTCTTCAGTTGTTCTTCTAAGGTTGGTGTCTTGGTTTCCTTCCAGGGAGATCTCATTGTCTGGATCTTCTGTAGGACTGGTACAGTTTGGTGGGGATTTATTATGAGCTTTTCCCATTCTGTTGTTTTGCCATTGTGTATTTAGTATGTGGATTTGTTTGTTCGTTTGCTTGTTTGTTTGGATTCTGGTGTTAATCTCAAATGTTAATATAGAGGACTAGTTGGTCACTCACTTTGCTTCCTGCTGGTTTCTTCCTCAGTGTTGGCTGTGCAGCCAAGAATCAGTGACACTGCACCTGCTGGATAGTCCCAACCACAGCAACCCACAACACCAGTAGCTTATGATCTCCACCACAGTACCAGTAGCTTGAGTGCAGGGCAGGGTGGGAGGGTTTTCTTTTGGCCCACATGCTGGACCCCACCTTGCTGCAGAGTCTGCACACTGCCTCTCTGTTCCTCTATCCGTGTACACAGCTCTTCTTTCTGGCCTCAGAGGTGGGATGTCAAGCCTCTCGAGGGCAGCAAGGCTGTGTGCTGGACCCCACCTGGCCGCAGAGTCTGCATGCTGCCTGTCTGTCCCTCTATCCATGAACACAGCTCTTTTCTTTTTTTTTTTTTTTTTAGTCTTTTTAGGACAGGGCCTCCTTTTAGCCCCAGCTGTCCTGGAACTCACTCTGTAAACCAGGCTGGCCTTGAACTCACAAAGATCCACCTGCCTCTGCCTCCCAAGTGCTAGGATTAAAGGTGTGCGCCACCACGCCCGGCAACACAGCTCTTTTCTATGGTCCCAGAGGTGGGAGGTTGAGCCCCTGGCTGGGCAGCAAGACTGTGTGCCAGACCCCACCTGGCCACAGAGTCTGCACACTGCCTGTCTGTCCGAACTGTGTTTTTTTTTTTTTAAGTCTTTTCAAGACAGGGACTTCATGTAGCCCCAGCTGGCCTGGAACTCACTCTGTAGACCAGGCTGGCCTTGAACTCACAAAGATCTGCCTGCCTCTGCCTCCTAAGTACTAGGATTAAAGGCGTACACCACCACACCCAGCGGGACTGTGTTTTATATTTTGATATTAACATGAGATTTGGGGGATAAACAAGCTTGTGAACTGTATTTTAATCTAGAAAAAAAAAAAAGAATAAAAGGAAACATATCCTCACAAAAGTTTCTTTGTGTTTGAAGATGCCTAGATGAGTGGCTATGTGTGGGTCTCTGCCTTCTGTTTTGTCCTTCTTCGAAGAAATTCTTTTCTAGTGCTTTTCAGCCTGGGCTTTTGCAGTCTTGAAGCTGTTGCAATGGTTGATTATATCATGCTTTTCCAGCCTCTCCTCTCTTAAAAATTACATTAAAATGCATGTCTAGATAGACTATAGTATAGACTTGTGGAGAAGCAACAGACCTGGACCAGCCAACTCAGACTCCCTCTCCCCAACTGGTCAATAAGAAACCATGAATGTTTGTGCCTTACCCCCCAAAGAGTTATAAAAGTTCAGTAAGTGCCTGGAAAGCAGGCAAGACTCTGCAATGCAATCTGGATCACCCATTACCAATTTGCTTTGCTCACCCACCGTAGTGGCTGGGCCTTATGCTTCCTAGGGGAAAATGTGCAGTTTGAATGCCTGCCCCCTCCTTCTCCCTGCTCCTGTCTCATCTACTCTCCTTTCTTTGTTCTCCATCAGTGTGTTCCCTAATGTGTGTGTGTGTGTGTGTGTGTGTGTGTGTAGCATCTATATTTGTGGCTCTTTGGGGAGAAAAGTTGGAGCCCAATTTGGGGGCCGCACATGTAACCCCAAGACTGCAAGCACGGGATGTAGCCTGCAGCAGTTACAAAAGGCGGATTACCATGTGGTGCTGCTGAGTTGCAGTTATTTCCTGCCATTTTGTATTTCTGCTCTCTACAGTAGTGACTCACGCTTTCCAGTTCAATGTGAGGACATATCCCACCGTGCTGACTGCCTGATGCTCCTGGAGGACATTCCTAACCCACCACTCACCAAGTTATTAGAAATCTAACTCCCGAAATCACTAATCCCCAAATAGCCTCTATTCTCTCAACTGCTGGCTTCCTTGCTTTGATTTTATGCACAGTAGTTCTCAACTCAAGGCCAAAAATTCTACCCCATGCCGAGCCACTTTCAAAGGAGAACCAATATGCTAAGACTGGAGGGGGATTTTGAATAGCGGCTAATTGTCAGTTTGTCTAGTGAAAAAAGCTTCCTCCCTCCCTGGAGCAGGCTAGTTATTTGTTAAAGTTTGCTGGGGTTTTGGAGCACCTCACGGTTAGGGGCAGTTCAAACTCAGCAGTTTTAATTATTAATCAGGTCAAAGGCTGATGACAATTTTTCTTCTCTTCAGGGGAGGGTCTTGAAAGTTCACAGGGGGGCATGTCCAGGCCCTGGTCCTGTGATGGTAGGAAGGAGGGAAGTAGGCAAACAATTGAAGCCAAACCAGTTCTGAGTTCTTAATGGTTCCTTGCACTAGACAGACTGTGTTTGGAAAGTCACTTAAGCCGCCTGTGGGCTCATTGTAAGGGAATGTAGGTCTTCCTCCTTTCAAGGGTTTGTGGCTCCCTGAGTTGAACAAATTCCAGGTCAACGGCACATGTGAACATGTATCCTGTTGTACCCTTGCAAACTAAAGTGCGGGAGAGGTACAGACTTCTTCCCAAGTGTCGACTCAGGGGTGTCAGCTCTCTGAGGGTGGTGGTGGGATAGCAGCCTCTTTGCTTAGCACACTGTGGAAAAGGCCTGAGGATTTATCCAGTTTGGATTTGTAAAGTCTGCAGAGATTCTGATTATGTGTTTGTCCTGCCTCCCCCACATCTTTCTTGATCCTTAGGGATCTCCCTTCTCTTCTTGGCCTGAGACCCCAGTTTGACAAAATCCAGAAGTCTCCCTCTGCCTATTTGTCAACCATTCTAAACAATTCCAGCTTGCACTGCTTCTCACCCTTGTTGCTAGGCAGATTCCCTTGTTGCTAGGCCACCACTGCTTCTCCCCAGCCTTTTTTTTTTTTTTTTAATTTTTTATTTATTTTTTATGTGTATGCATGTACTGTCTGCATGCAGGTCTGTGCACCCGTGTCGTGCAATGCCATGGAGGTCAGAAGCGGGTGTCTGATTCCCCTAGAACTGGAATTAAAGACGGTTCTCAGCCACCATGTTGGTGCTGGGGACCAAACCCGGGTCCTCTGCAAGAGCAGTCAACACTCTTAACTGCTAGGCCATCTCTCCAGCCCCATCTCCCCAGCCTTCTTAAGAGGTACAAATCATCAGTGACCACTGAATCATCTCCCTATCTATCCACTAGCAAAACAAGTAGATCCTAAACACTCATCGTGTGTGAACCCTGTGTCCAGTGTAGATCAATTCTAAATGGGAAAAGAGGTGATAAATACAGGGTGTTCCTTATAGAGGTGACCAGGTTTCATAGAGGTGGTGGGCAGGCCATCTGGGAAGTTTCTCTGGAGACATGCATGAATTTGGAAAATTTTCTCTGGTTCCAAAACCACATCTTATGTGCAAATAGAAGCAACCGCTGGTCTCAGTAGTAAAAAAGTATTAATCAAGCTTGAAAGAATGTATTTACTAATTTATAATGAGACTCTGCCTATTGCCTGGGTCTAGAATGATACTGTGTGCGTATCACATTAACTTTGTGGATGAAGAGTTTTCTGGAAAAAGTGATGTCCCTGAAGGGCTATGAGAAAGTTGGTATGGACACCATTTGTATAAGAAAGGAGATGGCTCAGTGGTTAAGAGTGCTGACTGCTCTTGCAGAGGACCCAGGTTTGATTCCCAGCACCCACATGGTGGCTAAGAACCATCTTTAGTGCTGGGCGTGGTAGCACATGCCTTTAATCCTAGCACTCCAGAGGCAGAGGCAGGTGGATCTCTGTGAGTTCAAGGCCAGCCTGGTCTACAGAGTGAGTTCTGGGCCAGCTAGGGCTACAGGGAGACCCTGTCTCAAAAAGACAAAAAAAAAAAAAAAAAAAAAAAATAGGTTTTTTTGAAAAATTATTTTTTACTGTATCTGTTTTTATCTTTAATCTTCCTGTGAAGTGTGAGGCAGATGTCATTTGATTTCCCACATCAACTTATGAAGAAAGAAGTTATACAAAATACTGAACCCCATTTTTAAAAGTTATTAGTTCAGGGACTGTGAGAGGCGTCCAGTGGGCCAAGGAAGCTGTGCCACCACCATGCCTGACAACCTGAGTTTGAGTTTAATACCTCGAAATCAGTTTAGGTTTAATGACTTAACTAAGGCTATCCAGCTAAGAGATGAGAGAACCAGAGTTTGAACTCAAAGCCCATAGTTGGCCTTATAGGTCCCAGTTACCTGGGAGCAAGAAGACAGTAGTTTAGAGAAAAGTTGGATAATGGATGCTGAAGTGCTTAGTGGGTTAGCCAGACAGGAATTTCCTATGAGTGAAGGGAAACATGGAAGTAGAACTTGGCTAAGCCTAGATCTAAAGATGACATTAGAAGCATTTGACCAGTCCAGCAAGACAGTTCTAATGGTGCAATAGTGACAGTTTTATCTTGGGGGATAACTAACAACTGTCTAAGAGGACTTACGGTTTGTTTAGTAGGAGAGAATTCATACCTAGTATAGAAAACGTAGCCAAATACCTACAACTGGAGAGGTTATAGACCCTACAGGAGAACCTACTACTGCCATCTTTCCTAGAACAATGTCATTCTAAACAATACTTATCTGTAATACCCACAGATAGGTAGCTCCCACACTCATCAAAGACGCTTCTGTTTGAAACAGATGCAGACTATTTTAGAGATCCACAACTGATCAAAGATGCAGAGAAAAGTGATCATGAGGTACCCCAGCCCCAACTGTGTACATCTAAAATGCATGCCCCTGGGCTGGAGGTATGGCCTAGCGGTTGAGAGCGCCGACCGCTCTTACAGAGGACCCGGGTTCGATCCCCAGCACCCACATGGCGGCTGAGAACCGTCTGAAGCTCCAATTCCAGGAGAACTCCAGTTCCAGGGGAGTCCGACACCCTCTTCTGACCTCCGCGGCATTGCACGACACGGGTGCACAGACCTACATGCAGACAGTACACTCATACACAAAGAAAAATAAATAAAAATTTAAAAAAAATAAAAAATAATAAAAAATAATAAAATGCAGCCCCTATACCTGAAGTTCAAGGGAATATCTCATGCAACCCCTATACATAAGATTCAGGGGAACATGACAATAGACAGGATTGGCAAGATTGTAAGAGGAAGAGGACTGAGACACCTGCTGATAGTGCCTTCCAGACATAACAGGGAAGCTTCACCCAGGAAATCTTAACAGCAGTATGGTTGCCTAAACAAGACCTGCGTAATGATGACACCAACTTACACGTTACTGTGGAGAGGGGAAATGTCACAAAGCTCTGACTCTAGATGGAGAGCTACAGCCAATCAACAGCTGCTGAGAGAAAGAGAATCATTTTTCTTCAAGGTATGAGATCCCTGATCCCAAGTGGTCAACCCTAAACACATGTACATGCAAGCAACACTAGATGGACTCTGTAGATTATACATATTACATATATGTACATGTTTATATATATATATACAGAGATATACACATATATGTAACAATAACAAAGAAGAATTCACAAAATTGGAAAGGAGTGGAGAGATGTGGGAAGAGTGGGAGGAGCGAGAGGGAAAGAGAGACATGATGTAATATAGTATTCCAGGTATGAAGTTCTCAAAGAATAAAAAATTAAGTTATGTAAAAAAATCAGAGTTGGAGTATGATCAAAGTACATAGTATGGAATTCTTGACTCAATAAAAACTAAGAGAGCAATTAGAAGCACTACCCAGTACTAGTATATGCCTCATTCTGCTGGAGTTTCTCTGAGAGAAGGCCTTCTGAGTTCTTGCTAACGCTGGCAAATTTCATATAGGAAATATAGGAATTTCACTCTGGATCAGTAGGCATTTGAATGGTGTAGGACAGGTATCTTTTTTTTTTTTTTGTCTTTTTGAGACAGGGTCTCCTTTTAGTCCCAGCTGTCCTGGAGCTCGCTCTGTAGACCAGGCTGGTCTTGAACTCACAGAGATCTGCCTGTCTCTGCCTCCTGAGTGCTGGGATTAAAGGCGTGTGCCACCACTCCTAGCCCAAGACGGTTCTTAGCCACCATGTAGGTGCAAGGAATTGAACCCGGGTCCTATGCAAGAGCAGTTGGTGCTCTTAACCACTGAGCCATCTCTCCAGCCCAGGACAGGTATCTTTTTTTTTTTTGGTCTTTTCGAGACAGGGTCTCCCTGTAGCCCCAGCTGTCCTGGAACTCACTCTGTAGACCAGGCTGGCCTTGAACTCACAAAGATCCGCCTGCCTCTGCCTCCCAAGTGCTAGGATTAAAGGCGTGCGCCACCACGCCCGGCATAGGACAGGTATCTTAAAGAGATTGTCAGGACTGGGAGCTCTGGGAGAAAGGCTCTTAGGGAAGATGGTCTCACCACCATCTTGTCTTTAACTTAAGAGGCCCAGCACTCCAGCTGACCAAGAGACTAAGATCTTAGCTGCAAAGAGAAGTAGAAGCAGCCTTGGGGAAGAAGACTTCGGCCTGTGTTGATGTATTAGGGTCACTCATTGAAGCCTGTGGAAGAAGAAAGGGGGCAAAGGAGCATCTTCCTCATTCAGAGACCTGATCAGTACCCCAGAGCAGACATGTAGCAAATTCCAGACTGGGAACTAGGTCCACACAAGGGTCTGGGTGGCAGGTTCTGAAAGCCATTCAGAGCTTAATGGAGCACAGCAATGGGGTTGGTCTGGATCCCAGGCGAGAGCATGAGACTTTGTTCTGTGGCCTGCAGAGAGGGAGTCTGGGTGTTTGAAAAGATCTGTTAGCAGAAATTTTGTGGGTCCCATCTGGGTTTCATCATGATCCTGGGGAAATTGGGGTCTTCGCTTGGGGTTCTTAGTCTCATTAGTGAAATGATTTGAGAACGAACTCAATTTAATGAGAATTTAAAAGAAAGACCCCCAGGGCAGGCAAACTGTAAACCTCAGTAGCTGTCTGGAGTAGGAGAATGGGAAGGAGGAAAGAAGGAGGAGGAGGAGGAGGAGGAGGAGGAGGGATTAGAATTAGAATTAATTAGGATTAGAAAAAGAGGAGGAAGAATTAGAGTTAGAAGAAGAGGAGGAGGAAGATGAGGGAGAAGAGGAGAAAGAATTAAAACTAGAGCTGGGTGTGGTGGCGCATAACTTTAATTCCAGTACTTAGGAGGCAGAGGCAGGAAGATCTCTGTGAGTTTGAGGCCAGCCTGGTCGACATAGTGAGTTTCAGGACAGCTGTGGCTACAGGGAGACTCTGTCTCAAAAAGACACACACACACACACACACACACACACACACACACACAAGAATTAGAAGAGGAGGAAGAGGAGGAGGAGGAGGAAGAGGAGGAGGAGGAGGAGCCTTGCTGCTGGCAGCTACTTGGTAGCAGGCAGACACATAGTAGGCTTTAGAGAAAGAGTAAGGAAGCCCAAAGTGTTAGGGAAAATATGCTTAGAATAGAGATAAAAAGAGGAAAAGGCAAAGCTACACTTTTCTGAGTAATTCAGAAAAGCAGCTGATTTACAAGGCTGCACTGCTATAAACCTGTGTGCTACTGCAATGCAGGTATGTGTGGGTAGATTCTAGGAAGGAAAAGTACATCATCTCATTAAATCGGTAATTACTCTGCCTGCCTCTTTTAAAAATATTTTGTTTATGATATTTACTTTATGTGTATGAGTGTGTTGCCTACATGTATGTAAGTGCAGTCATGTCATGCAGTGCCTGCAGTGGTCAGAAGTCATCAAATCCCCTGGTATTAAAGACATGGATGATTGTAAGCTGCCACCCGTGGCTGCTGGGAATCGAACTTGGGTCCTCTGCAAGAGCAGCAAATGTTCTTTTTTTTAAAAATTTATTTATATATATATATTTTTTTATCAAATCTAGACCCGTGTCCCCCCATCCCCCCACCCCATCAGAGCTCATGCATTCTGCCAAACATGCTTTTCATCTCTTTCTCAGTCTTTCTCAATATTCTCCATGTGGAAGTTGACTGTTTTGAGCAGAAGTTCACTGTTTCAGTCAGTTCTTTGATGCAGTCCTTTCTGTTGTTGTTGTTGTTGTTGTTGTTGTTGTT